>CADDXX010000301.1:3388-58809 GCA_902810485.1 Alauda arvensis
TGGAAACAAATTCTACTGTAGTGGGAAACTCCCATGGGATGAGCATCCAGTTAAGCCAGGATTTAAGTTTTAATGGGATGTAATTTAAAATGCTGTCAATTGAACTTCACAAAGAGATGAATTATGGCAATTGAACACTCAGCAGGTTTTCCTGGGAATTTACAGAATTCTGTGGGTATGGTACTGARCCATGCCTGATTTACCAACATGAACTTGGTAAACTTCCTTGGAAATGTGCCCCAAGATGTACAAAAATCCCAACTAGCATGGAAAATTGGCATTTGCAATAAACATTCCCTTACTAAAATCAGAGAGAGGAAAAACATTTTTATAAAAGGAATGAATAACATCTGAAAACAAGCTCAGGAATTTCTAACATGAAAAACTTTTGGAGCAGTCAGGAATTAGGTGGAAATTTGTGGAACCATGATTTAAAAATCTGCTTCCTCTGCCCTGATTTTMAGGGGAAGTGGGAATTAAACAGGTCAAGTTACTCCTATCCAAGAGTTATCTGTATTTTGTGGGAATAACAATCCAAAGAAACTCCAGTCTTACTTGTATTTGACAGCTGAAACTCTCAGCAGAGTTGAGAAGTTGCAATGGAACAAAAGAGCCCCAATTCCTGGAAGAATAAAATGCAACTTGGCAAAAGTCAGGAACTTTATTCACAAATCCATGGAGGAGGAGGATGACACCAGGAACTCCAGCTGAAAGCAAGGATTTCTTGAAAATGGCAGGAAATCCAACTGACAGTCTCTGGTTATGGTCAAGCAATTGTGAAAAACAAGGGTCACTTTCTTGTAAAATGGGTTAAAGTTGAATAAAAAGACAATAAGGGACAATAAAGCAGAGTTGAGGGCTGGGTGCTTGGCATTCAGCCAAAAGCACACCCAATAACCCAAAGGCACCTCTTTAAATACCTCAGCTTGTTGAATATCCATACATCCCATGCATGATTCAAACATTCCTTTTAGCTCTTCCCCCTGTGGTCTTGAACCCCCCCAACCTGCTCCCATTCCATCTTGCAGCCTCCTCTCTTCTGGTGGTGCCATTCTGCTGCCTCTCTGATGATTGGGGCCCATCAATTCTTCTCCTGGGGCTCTGGTTTTGGTCATTGGTATCTTTGTCCAGACAGGAGAACCCACAAAGGTGAGGAATCTCCTGATTATCTTTACTCTTTTCTGGGTTATAAAACACAGTCTTTAATACCATCCTGTAGCTTAAAAAATATATTTTTATCACACTATTATTTCTACGTAGAATAAAATAGTAAAACAAAAAGAGAAAATAAGTAAAAAAAAAGAATAAAAAACAATGCTTTACCGTTCTTTAACAAATATACATTTTTATTATGAAATTATGAATAGAAAATAAGCCAACTCCATGTACATCTTAAAACCACCCCCATCTTCCTTTGTGTCTTCCAAATTGCATTTTAACAAATACAAGCATTATTTACAGTAAAAACTCACAGAGCCAAGTCAAACATCAACCACACCACAGTCCTCGAGTGTGCCAGGAGAGCAAAGCCAGCCTCACAAAAGTAATGAGTGCCAGGAATTGTCTACAATATTTCTGTTTTCATTAACACAATGCCACTGAAAACATCCAGCATTTTCCAGCCCCTCAGAGGGGCAGAATTTTAAGCAGCTGGAGAACTCTTTTTTCCTCCATCACCAATGTCCATGTTGACAGAGTACTTTGAGGATCAGCTCACCATTTCATGTTGCAGACTGTACACACTGGACAGCAGGGAACCTACAGATTATGTGGTGCTTTCATAGAATAAARTTATGACCAGGATACAAAAAGTGACAGGATATAAAAATAAGAACTGTTGTTCTCTGACATATTTTTAAGTGTTCCATTGATGAACTCAYTGGAAGCACCACTGAAGTTTGAACTGCACTGTACCACAGGTATTGGATTTTTTTAGAGCATGTCAAAGATATCCCAYGATGGCACCCAAATTGGGTTAGTTTCCATTCCTAAGGGATGCTTTTGGAATGAACAGCAGCCTGCAGAAGGCTGGGTGTGCAGGGAGCTCCTCTATGCAGCCAAGCCAAAGGACAGCCTGAAGGCCAGCTCCACTGCAGCTGCTGCCACCGAGTCAGGGAAGCACACGTAGCACTCCTGGGGCTTGGGATGCAGCATCAGCCTCCTGGGGGAACAAAGAAGAGAAGAGTCATCACAGGTGTCACTGTTTTCCTCCTCAAGTGGCAGATCCTGCTTGTACTGAGAGGTTTCAGAAGGAAGTTAAAGCAAGCTGCAGTGTCAGACAGCTGGCACATTTCCCTGTCTGTCCTGTGTTACTTCACCTCTTTCAGTACACTGGGTTTTTAAATCAAGTTATTCTCTACTCAGTTTTTTTAAGGCTGTGTAGGGGAAAAAAAAAAGTCTTCAGGTTTTTAGGATCTTCTGTGACACTGCTCTGCTTGCAGAATCCAAGTTTCTGGGCTGCAAGCTGCAATCAAGGTCCTTGGGAGCAGCCCCAGGAGTCATGTATTTACTGATTTTTAAATTATTCACCCAATGAGCTCTTCTAGGGAAAAAGCTAAAATAGAGAGGCTGTTAATACATGTGCATCATGATTATTTTTTAAAAGACATCAACAGCAGTGTGAACATTTTTTCATGTGTTAATTAAAGATTTCAATTCTTCCACACAAACTGCAGTTACGTACATTCATGGTGGGAAAGAATTATTTTTCTTTTTTCTCTTTAAACATTTTTCTTCCCAATTAAAAGGCCTCTTTTATAATAACAGTAACTGTTCACCTCATTTGTTTCTATCATTGATTCAGCAACTGTTAAAGGTGGAAATTCACATCAATGCCACTTCCCAGTCCCCTTTCATTACAGCGACCTCAGCCAGCTCAAGTATTTCTGGGATGTGCTACAGTTACATTTMTTTTTAAAGAACACAAAGGCACAGTCAGAATGAAAAGCTGGAGGTGAGATCTGCCTTTAAGCCTACCCCACAACCCAGTAGTTCATTGTTGGAGGAGGTTTCTTCTGGTCAGTCCAGTTGTCAGGAGAGCACTCAAACAGGAGCCCGTGTTCCCTCACCACACGCGGGTGCTCGGCTGCCTCGCTGAGCTCGGAACTCCCCCCTGCCTTCTGCTTCCTCTGCAAAACAACTGCTGCAAGGTTAGAGCAGAGTGAGACATTCTGACACACAACAAGTGACTGCTGCAGGGCTCTCTGCTGGCTGACTGTGCTGCCCAAGAGCCAGGCTTAGGAGACAGCACTAACTTGCTTACATGATCCTTTTCTCCAGGATCATGGAAGGCTGTTTGGTGCCTTTGTAACCTTGGCACCAAAAGGCCATTTCCCATTGTTACACAAGCTGGAATCACACACCTGCACCCTTTTATGACTTTTTTTTCCTTCCAGCTAAGCACTGTTTTCTAATAAGACATCTGAGTTACCACAGCACTTCTAAAAAGTGTGTTACAACACCTAAAGCTCTCACCTCTCTTTGTGCCTCCCTGAAGAAGGACTGTGATAGTCAGAGTCTACTGATTAAACTTGGTCAGGCAGGAATTTCTTCTTCTAAATAAAGAGCTGAAGCACTTTGCACATATGAAGGCATTAAAGCACAGAAAATAAAAATAAATGAATAAAATTTTGGTGTTTTCTCCAGCTTTTGGAGCTATGTTTTGAGCAGGGCTTTTGAATAAACCTTTCATAAGTCCCAGTCCACCTCTGGATGTGATCTCTCTCAGTTCATTCCTGCCAGTGCAACAGTTGCTTCAAAGGTGAAAGGAAAGGTTTGTTTAGAAAACAACTCAAGGAACACATGCAGATGCAGAAAGCCCAGTGTTCAGTCTGCCTACAGTATTGAAGGTGATGGGGCTGGAGATCTAGAGAACATGGTCAGAACATCACATTTAGCACTTAAGACTACAGAGCTTATTTTTGCTCAGTTTCAGATTCATTCAAGATTCCTGTACACATCTAAAAAGTTAAATTGTGAATTTTCAGTTCTCAAAAATGGAGGCAGAATTAATTACTGATGAGTTTACAGTGACTTTGCATCACTGGTGCAGTTCTCTGGATCCTAAACCATAACAATATTTAGCAGATGACAAGGAATACACAGTATTAATAGTCCATTTCTCCATTTGATTTTTTTGTCATGCACTATGAGCAAGTTTCTATTTATTCTCTTACATTCTCCTCATGCCATAATGTAGCCTGCCATTTTCAGCATCAATTCCTGGAGCCAACATGCAAAAAAACCACACCAAATTTCACTGAAAGAGATGTGTTATTTCTGATCCCCTGTTTTTATGGCTTGAACGAGAAAATGTCCAATTCATGGCAATYTGATGTCTAAGAAATACTCTTTTATCCTCTCTGCTTGCTTTTGGGTCTCTACATCTCCCCACAGAAATGCCCAAAATATGAGGCTCACTGGCACCAATTTGGTGCCAATCCACCAAATGAACACTATTTTTAACACTTCAAAATCCTTACATTACAAGGCACGTGGCTCTGGCCAGAAATGACTTCTTCAGTGACAACAAAGAAACATGAATAAAAACTGTAYTGCTGTTTGCAAACTTGCCTTCATTCCATTTGTACTGTAATTCCCCCTTTTCTCCCTTCACTCACTTGAACTGTCCCTTTGGGATTTAAAAGACACAACTGACAGCAGGTTTAGGGCCTGCAGACACGCAAATGCAGCTGCCCATCAACCACTGGAATGATGAAAAGGATCCTGAAATGTGACTTGAGAATGTGACTGGACAGAGAGAAGTGCAGGTTCCCATACCTCCTTCCTCATGGACTGCTGGAAGATGGAGCGGATCGAGAGGCAGCACTGGTAGAAATTCTCAATGATCTGGGGGTGGATGGAGCCACCCAGCTGTGCCACTTCCCTGTGGGTTGGAGTAATGAAGATCCCTTGCATTGTCTCCAGAGACAGGTAGTGGAAGAGGGTRTTCTCAGGACCAGATGTCAACCTCAAAAATATTGGAGGATTCATTTAATTAAAAAAAAAATTAAAACAATCTGCAGCTTTTGTTTCTTAAGGTAGAATTGTTTTTCTAATTACAGTCAGTACAAAATGGATACAGGCACTCAAAAGGTTYCCATCTCCACACCAAGGAAATCCTTCTAATTTTGACTGAAATACTCAATTTAAAGAAACAACAAATTAAAGACCTGTGGTGCTACTGAGGCATTGCACTTGTGCTCTCAAAAGCTGTCCCCAAACCAGGGAAGTGAAACAAAAGCTTTGTTCATTGCACACCTGGCTGCAGATAACACTGAGGGCACAAGGAAAGTACATGTGTGCTCCAGAAACTCCTGCTTGGAATTCCAAGGTCACACAGATGTGGGACAAGTGTGCACAACAGTGACATTATTCAGAAACAGCTGTCTTTCATTATTTCAAATTTTTATGTTTAATTAAGCTCTCAGTTTTAACAGATTCACTTCTGATAATCTTTGCATGGCAAAGCTTCGGTTGGAATAAAATCATGTGGGGACTTCTGGGATTTGTGTATATTCAAAACACAACCCAAGCATGGCCTCAAAAGTGAAATACTCAATAAAAACTGATTTCTTACTTGACAGCACTAAGAAGTTCTGTGTCTTTTTCTGAAGGGTTCTTTTTAAGGCTTCCTGAATGAAATGGGTTGGGCAGGGTGTGCTTTTTCCTGGTGGCCTGAAAAACAAGCAGATAGATGAAGTAACAGAGAACACAGCTAAAGAAAGAATCCAACCAAACCAACAGAAAGAAGAGGACAATGTGGCATGCTTAATAATGCCCAGTTGTATCAGTTTAGATAAATGTATTTTATAGCCTATTTTAGACTGAACTTGGTTAGAAGCAATTGTACAAATTGTAGTTTTGATAGGTTATTCTGGGGAATTTCTCCAGTTCTCTCAGCTTTTTCCAACACAGTTGTGCCCACTTCAGTCCCATGAAACSCCCAAATATTTACAAGCAATGATAAAACACCAAAGTGTGATGGCTCTGAGGCTGACTCACAGTTTCCCAAGGCAGCAGAAGGATTTTGTACAGTGAGCTTTTATCCAAGTTCCCTTGAGTTTGAGAGAGCTGCCCCCTCCCCAAGGCCCAGCAGGTGCTCAGTGCTCTCTGACCTGCTCCAGCAGAGGCTGTGGGTTGGTGCTGTCCCTCTCCACGGGCCCCTGGCTGCCCTGCTGGGCTGTCCCAGTGCCCCTGGGGGGGCTCTGCCTGCCTGTGCCCTGGGAGGGGTCCCCAGAGAGGCCCCTCCCAGCTCTGCAGGAGCTCTGCAGCCTGTCCCTGGCTGCAGGGAAGAACCAGTCAGCACAGGCCAGGCCTGGGGTGCAGGGGGACTCCAGCCTCTCCTCTATGCTGCTCTCCAGTCCCTCCAGCTGCAGGATGGTGGCTTTGACCTGGTCCACATAGATGCAGTCAGGTCCTGGGTTCCCAACAGCTCTGCAGGCACAGCCCCCTGCCTCCAGCAGGACACACAGCATGAAGTGTCTCTGTAAAGGCAGAGATGCAAACATCAGAGACTGCTTACAAACTTTACTTTAAACAAAGTCCACATCTAGAAAACCACAACCAGACATTTCTGATGTGCACTGTCTGAAAAGACAAGATTATGAAGGTAGAAACATATTCAACAGAAGTGAAAAGGCATGAAAATAATGAGAATTTATATTCAACTTTGCAAACTTTGTAAATGTGTTTCATTCCCTGGGAAATGGGAAAGAGCTCCAATTTGAGTATTTTGAAAAATTACCCAGCAAAATACACAGAAAGTTCATCTAGTGAACAGACAACTCACAAAAGCAAAACAGAGCTGTGGCAAGACAGATAAAGTTGGTGTGGGGAGACAAAGAGAGTTGGTGCTAAAGGTGATCTTGTGGCCAGTGCACTGCAGCTGTGTCAATGATCCCAGARTGGGAACAGCCTTGTCCTCCCAGCTCTGGGGGTGATAAAGAGTGAGCAGCTGGGAGGGGGCTCAGCTGCAGATGGAGCTGCTGCTGTGCCTGAAGAGCCAGGGACAGGAGGTCCTGGAAGGGACAGGTAAGGCCWGRCTTTGTACCAGGGACAGGAGGTCCTGGAAGGGACAGGKAAGGCCWGRCTTTGTACCAGGGACAGGAGGTCCTGGAAGGGACAGGTAASGCCAGRCTTTGTACCAGGGACAGGAGGTCCTGGAAGGGACAGGTAAGGCCWGACTTTGTACCAGGGACTGACAGGGACAGGCAGCTGGGCCAGGGACAGGAAGGAGTGAGCCTGAACTGCAGAAGGAAGAAAGAAGTGACTGATTGGCTGCTRGCATCAATGGACAGAGCCTGAGAGCTGTCTTTGGGAAACAAGATAGAGACTTAAATAGCAAGGTGCTGGTGCGTATAGAAGTCTTACAGACAGTTAAGTGCTGATGCCTGGAAGCCTGGGGAAGTTTTTAAGAAGCACTTTGTGTGTTGYGACTGGCACAGAGAGCCCCAGAGAGTGGGTGTGCTGCAGCAGGAACTCACCAAGCCAACGATGAGCAGGAAGTATCTGGCCTCAGGCTCCCTGTATGCTGTCCCACTGGGCTCTGCACTGGGCTGGAGGTGGTGCTGAGGGAACACTTCCCTCCAGATGAGCAGCTGCCCAATGCTCTGCTCTGCTGCCAGGGGCAGGAGGCCGTAGTGCCGGCAGTAGAGCCCCACATCCACCAGGTCCTCCGTGGGCAGGTGACTGGCAACCAGGTAACCCTGAACAGACACAGCAGAGGAATGTGCTCAGGGAGGAACAACACCACCATGCAGCACTTCAGGGTACTTCTCATACTGAGATGTCCCTGCTCCATGTGCACTGAGATCCCAAGGTTTCTGGCCACAGGCTCTTTGTGGTGTACAGCTGTACAACACTGAGCTTCTGGGCCACATCTGAATAATYGCCACTCTAAATAGAAATGAATCAACCATCAGCACATGCATGAGTTATCAAAGGTGAGATGGGCTTTCCCAGCTTGCCAAACAGCCCCAGTGTTAAGGTGCTCCAATTCTCATTTAGTTCCCTCTCCAAAAATTCCAGCTTTCACTGGAACTAATCCYGTTTCCAAAGGAGACCCATAATTCCAGCATCCAAGGGCTTTACAGCTGAAGTGCTGTCATGGTAGATACTGTGCAGTTCCACTTCTCTCATTACACCCCCAGCACAAATGAGAATTGCCTGGTAAAATCCTTAAAATGCAACGTTTCTTAAAGCAAAGGCTGTTACCTTCCTCTTTGTACTGCTGAGTACACTGTCTACATTCACCAAAGAGAATTTAGGTTAAGAATGAGGCCCAAGTGACAAAAGCTGACAACACAATTACTCAAGTCTTGGATTGAAAGAGAGATTCAAGACAGAACACCTGCTATTAAAACATGGGAATGAACCAAACAGTTCCTATTAGAACATGCTGCAGTCTCAGTGAACTGACTCTTACTGCTCTCTCTTTCCACATTGTACACAGAGAAATTCCAGTTTTAAACAAGTCTCTTTGTTCTTGCTGTTCTACAGCACATGTAATTTCCCAACACTGATTTTCTCTGTTATGGTGTTTGAGCTCTACGTGTGTTACTAGAAATACCTGCTTAAATCAGTCATATGTTCACCTCAGATTTGTGAGMTTCTGAAAGAGCAAATCAAATTTCTAGGTGCACTTTGCTGATCTTTGGGTCTTAATCATGAATACTACCTTGTAAAAGAGACAAGAGCCCAGGATCACATATAATCTTCTCATGTCATAACAATCTTCAGACTGTTGGAGGGAGGAAAAAAAAGCACTGTATAATTTTGAAATCAGCATTTCTATTTTRTTTACCAAATGCAAGTGAACTAATTCTGGTCAACTGTAATCAACATTTTAATACTTTCATATTTGACCACCTCTTATTACCAGTACAGCAGTTAATGCTGAGCAGTTAAGGGAAATACAAAAAAACCCCATGAATCTCATGTCATTACAAATTTCTCTACAAATTTCAGCTCAAAAGAACCAGTTTCTATTTAGTTGTTATGTGTTCACAAATTGTTTTGGTTAGGATGTGTTCATTCTCACAGTTAACAGCAAAGTAGCTTTAGCATAACTACTGACACCAGGGGCCCTCCTAGAGTAAAAGTTACAAGCCAAAGCATTTCTTTCCAGACATTTGACTTAGATGATGAATGAATGGGAATTATTTTGCCCACTGCTCTGCCATCAGCAGCACTGTTTTTAGATGGACATCCCTGCATTTTAAGTTAAGGAGATGGAATCAATTTCTGTGCAATAAACTGTAATCATGAACACTGATTTCTGTAAATAATCATCCAGGTTGTTTAGTGCAGGGATTCTTCAGAATTTTAGAGTAACTGTTCTGGAACAAAAGCTAACAAAAATAAAATGTTTACCAGCTCTGCAAAGTCAGCTGCTTCCAGATCACTCAGTGCTGTGTCAATTTTGATCTGAAATAGTCAAAAATACTTTTTAATAGACATTTCCAACACTTTAATTTCAGTAAGAGCACATCCAGCTCTGTCTGGCTTGTCCCAGATTGGGATTCACAAGCACAAAGYGAGCAGGTAAAAGCTTGCACCTAAAAAACCTACAGTGCAAGGTGGAAAGGACTGAATAATGATCAGCCTGTGACCAAAGATAAAGGAGAAGACAATTATCCTTTAGAGGAGCAAGGGGAGAAAGCCACACTTGCAAAGATAAATCAGTTTGGAAACCATGGCACAGACTGATGCAACGCTTGCAGCATCTCTGACAACTGGTGGCAAACCTGGAATCATTCTGCAAAGCCTGCCAACAGTAAATGGAAAGCCTTAAACCCTTCATCCCTTCCCCTCCAAACACTCCAATGAAAACTTACACTGAGGTCTTACTCAACACAAAAGCAGAAATGCAGCAAAGTCCCAGTCAATGTTGTCTTCAAATTAAGACCTATACATTTCAGAATATGCCACTGCAGAAGAGAAGCCATTRTGAACATCCAGACTTGGGCCTTTCCCAGAGCCATTCTGAGAAGCAATTTTAATTCTCCATCACACAGCCTCAGCAAGGACAATGGAGTTTAGTTTTTGTTGCTGGTGAAATAAGTTTGGATAATGGAGTTCATGGTCAGCTCAGATTAGAATAATTTTCTAAGAATTAGCCTTAACTATGTTATCTACAAACTTACACATATTTTGGGTCTCTCCATGAAAGAAAACTCTGAATTTAACATTTCCCAGCTGCTTTGATTTGCATTAAATCACAGCAGATACTCATTCAAAAACAAACTCTACCACGACAAGACTAATATACTTTAAACTGGAGTCACAGATACTGAAGTAATGAAAGTGAGGTTTATGAGTGGCAGCTGAAATGGTTTAAACATTATAATTAAGTGTTATTTACTGTGACAAATAACACATACTTGTCTTTTGTCCTAGCCCTGTTCAAAGCACAGCTCAGTTTCCAACATGGAGGTGACCTGGCACAGTAAAATGGAGCAGAAAAGCTGTACCTGTGTCTGGTCCATGTGGGTATTGATTTTGATTCTGCAGCAGCTATTTATAACTCCCCTAAATTAGGATCAATACATGGCCTTCTAGAATAATATTTCCTGCCTGCTAAAATACTTCAGTGGTCAAAATCAGACATGCAGCTACATCCCAGGGGCTGCTTTCCCTTCTCTTCCTAGATAACTGAAGTCACCAAGCCACACTCACAGTAGCAATCCTGTGGGAGTGGTGGTGTAGCTCCAAACCTGGCTGTTACAGGGAAATGGAGGGGCTGGGATGGACAGGRTGTCCTTGCAGGACTTGAAAGAAAGATAAAAGACGCCAATATTTCAGAAGGCAGAAAGTTTAAAAGCTTTATTCTCTAATTTTTACTACCTTTTCATAAAGTGTTCTGATACAGACTTAACATGATTGGTGAATAGGAAMCACACCTCTCTAACCCCACTTGGTTAAACCAGAGAAACAGCTAAACACCACCTGGAGAAAGGTTGTTTGGAGGAAGCTAGTTGTATTGAGAAGAAGCTTTCCTGAGAATTCTTCCCTTGGGAACAAGTTAGCASGCTAAAAYCTCTCAGACCCAGGAATACCAGGCCCACAGGCAGAGCATTGGGTAAATCAGGAAGAGCAGAAGACAGCTGCACTGAGCTGTGGTGCCCAGGCTCCCCAGAGAGGAGTGAGAAGGACAGACCTTGGTTTCCTGGGGCAGGGACAGCCACTGCAGGCCTGGCAGGCTGTGCAGGAACAGGGCACTGCTGCAGGGCTGCAGCCTGGCAGGTTGGAGGGCACGCTGGAACAGAAGGCTGAAGAAGTGATTCAGCCTAGGAACGTTGTCCACCTGGCAAAAGGCACTGCACAAACAGGAACCCCAGTTAGAACAACACTAAGAACAACACTGCACCTGCCTTGCATAACCCTCAGGGCTCTTGACAGCACCAAGCTGCATTTGGATGCATTTTTAACATGGAAATAAGCACTAGGCTGATAGCCAGACAGCTCCCACAAAGAAAGAACAAACTAAACCAGTRTGGTATGACAGCAGATGTCTTAGGTGAGTGAAACATCAGTCTCATCCCTTTGGGAACTGAGATTTGCTCTTTTTCCTTTGCTATGACATACACACCTTAACCCTAATTAAATGCAAGGATATGAGTGATCCACCTGCGCAATTTTATTTAGTTAACAGGCAGGCTGAAAATCTCCTGGCTGAGTTCCAMATGCAGAGAAAGCCACTCACTCTGCCACATAGAGTTGGGCACTCCAGACACTCCCTCTGGAGAAGTCCAGAGGATTTACTTTGATAAAAATGTAATCCTGATACACACCTATGTTTCACAGACAGAAAGGACAGCATTTGCAGAGTGCTGCTGACATCCACAGTGATAACGGCAACGATTTCACCTAATCAAGGACAAAACTTGCTGAAGTGACAAAGACTGCTCAAACAGTGTCTTACTAATGTTAACCAAAAGGCCTGAATTCTTCTTTTTATACAAGTGTAAAGGAACATGCAAAGAAATTCCCTGGAAACTTTACAATTAATCCTACTATTTGTCTTTCCCAGGGAGCACCAATGAAAAATGAGTGACTGGAAATATTTCTGCAAGAACTCACCTGTCCAAAGAACTGTACATGAATGTCAAGGTCCTGACAACATCTTGAATCATGGTCCTCAGCTGAGCAAGTGGCACACTAATAAATAAAAATTAAAATGTACAGCTGTGGTTATAACAGCTTTTKGATGATTAAGTCCTCCTAGAACATGTAAATATGGAATGTTACTGATGGTATTCAGCAGTTTCTGCAAAGAAGTTGAGTTTACCAAATCCTAGGAAGTTTTTCTAACTTACACATATTTCTGGCATCTTATTCTCTTCAGAGGAAATGAAAAAGAAACTACAGCAATGGATATATGACAGAGGTGAATGAAGTCAAGAGTGGAATCACAGACATAAAAACTGGTTACAGTAAAAGGAGTACATTTTCAGCCCTTTCTTGCCTTTTTTGTTAGAGGACACAAAAAATAAATGTGAGGATACAAAATTTAGAGGAAAACAAACCCCTTTCCTTTGAAACTCACTTTTCTTCAGGAAGGCCAATGATGAGCAACTTGTCAGATTCCTTCCAGTAAACAACTTGAACCAGTTTTTCACATAAGAAAAGGGAGGAACTAGAAAAATGAAGCCAGCAGTATTTCTGTTAACACTATGAAGTTACAAAGGAGTTSAAAATCATTTCACGGAACTAAAAATCCTAGTCACTGCTACCCACTACAAGGAAATTCCCCCAAACCAATTTCCATCCAGGCTGAGCACTCCAACCTCAGGCATGCTGCTGTAGTTGAAGTGTTACAACAGGTTTGAGTAGCTCTGGCTTGTCCAGAGCTTGGTGCATGAGCCATGTTTGCTGCACATGAGTGTATAAAGCAATAAAAGCAGGCATGACATGTCAAACGCTTTTACCTGATGATCTGGGTACCAGTAACACTTTCCAGTATGTCAGACAGTGTGACAAATATCCCTCTCACACTTCTCAGTTTTTGGGATGCTTCACATATGGGGTACTGATAAAGAATTTCTTGCTGTGAACAAAGTGAGCTGTTAGTTAAGCAAACCAAAACCAAAACCCCTCCAAAAAATCCCCACAGAAAACAAGACAATGATTTTTTTTTTTTTGTGGTAATACTTGGGTTCTTTTTGAAACATGAAATCTCTGATCATATAATTTCATATGACATTGAATCAAGCAGAGTGCTGTACTGGGCATACTGGAAAGTTCTAAAAGGCACATGGATGTTTCTTACAGTTTTAAGTTCTCTGCTTTTAAGAAAAGCACGACTTATTTAGCGTAACTACTACATGGARAAATGTCAAATGGCAAACATTGCGGCCACTGCATCCCCCAGCTTTCAGTACACTGTTAATACWCCTGATGCCAAGAGAGAGGAAGAGGTTCCTTATTGTGAGAGTGCTGAGGCTGCCCAGAGAAGCTGTGGGTGCTCCAGCCCTGGCAGTGCCCAAGGCCAGGCTGGATGGGGCTGGGAACAGCCTGGCACAGAGGAAGGTGCCCCCTGCCCATGGCAGGGGTTGGAAATGGATGAGCTTTCACATCCCTTCCAACCAAACAATTCTGTCATTCTCTGATTCAAGTATTGTACAGTGCTTTCAATATTGAATCTCTGACTGAAACCATCATCAGCTCTCCAAAGCTAACATGGGAATGTGAGAACTCAATTCGCTCTGTACAACCCTACCTGGCTGCTTCACATGGAGAGCAGAACACAGAACTGATGAATATGCTCCAATTTTAAAACATATCATTAAGATTTCTCATGAAACATCTGGCCAGACACACTTCCACAAATCATTTGAAACTAAAGCTCTATAGAGATAAATATTTGTGAGATACTTTTCTTTTTCTAACAATTAAAACAAACCCTTGCTCTTTTATTCAAGSACTTTCAAAATTTTTGTATTATTTCATCAACTACAAAAATATGCAAACTACAAAAAATGAGCAAACATGATTCCCCCTCATTTACTGCTTTCTGCCAAATCATGATGGGCCAAAAATAATGGATGCAATATTAAGACTAGGGTAAAGTATCTGTCTCCACAAACAAATGAAACACAGGCATGATTAATTCCCTGTTTGTGTCACTGAGCACATTCAGGCAGTGCCAATGCCTGTTAGAAAATCCCCCCTCATCAACACTAAAAGAATGCAAATTTTCATTACAGAAGGACCTGACAAACTCTTCATTCACATCCAATTTAATTAACTCTATTTATAAACACTCATTAGTGACAAGGATCTGTTTTTTTCTGGAATCAATCCCTCAGCTGGAGAAACCCCACTGTTTTCTAACTGCAGCACTGGAAAGAGCTACAAAGAGCCTTTCCCTCCCCACTATAAACTGGGGCCTTTACACAAAATTTCTTTGAGAATTCTCTGGACACGTTCCCAGGGCAAGAAAACACAACTGTACAAACAGGCAGAGCTGTTGGCATGGATGGATGCAGGGACTGAGCACTGCACCAGGGATGGATACAGAGATTTAGCAAGGGTCAGCTCATGCCACCACATCAGCTGTCTCCACAGCAAGCCCAAAGGTCACAAGCCAATGRCAATGGAATTAATAAATACATGTAGCTCACTTCTTAAAGTGTAAATCCTCCCTCAACCCAAGCCCCAAACCTGGACAGAGTCTCCTAGTAACAGCAGGAGGAATGTGAACACTATTCCTTTTAAGACATGCTATTGCCATAATCAGATCAAAGACAAAGATGTGAGTGCTGTACACTGCTAGAAAAAATGTGTAATTGTAATACCCACCTGAAACTGAAATATAAAAAAGGCAGGACTGCCCTTTCTCCCTAAGAAACTGTTCCCACAGGGACACCCCCCACAGGCACACACACATCCCAAAGGATTCCCAGCACTACTTCCCTGTAGAGCTGAGCACACAGAGCTCACAAGCCTTAAAGCTCATTAATTCTATTTCAGGTGCCAAAAGCTCACAAGTGGAATAATTATTTACAAGTTCCAGTTGCCCCAGTTTACAGGGATGTGATCTGCATACTGTGCCTCCTCTGGATATGGGTGACGCAGCTTCTTAAAGGATTATTATATTTCTGCTGTGCAGGATGGCTTTGGTGCACCATAACTTCATTTAAAGCACTGTTTAAACAAAATCTGGGACAGTACATCTACAGGATAAAAGTTGCCTGAAGTTCAGAAAAGGGAATTCAAGACAAATGCCTTAAAGAAGGCAGCATTCCTTTGCAAGGAACCATTATAAAGAGCTTCATTAGATCAGCAAAGCATCTCTCAACATACTTGGGGCTGCAGCATTGCCAAGACTTCTCAGGAAACAATGATTCCMTGTTGTGAAGGGCATTCCAGTCCCTCTTTTACCTCTGCTCAATGTTCAGGATTAATCCCTGTTTCTTGGGAGAATGTAAAGGAACAATGGGGCAAGAAACCAGTACTCAAGTTACTGTCAAGTGCAGAATTGTAATTAGGCATTTACATGTGTGAGAGGAGCCAGAGGCCCTGAAATTATTTTTTAAAGTATTTCATAAAGGTTATGTGGTCAAGAAAACACTGGACTAGTACACATTACGGCATCCTGTAATTTTCTAGGGTTCTCCTTCTGAGCCCTGTCTCTAGAAAGTAAAATTAAACCCTATTCTATGTAGCTGTAACCCTTTTTCTCTGTTACACATCACCAACAGAATGTACCAGTTGAAGAATAGTATATAAAAAAGTAAAGGTATCTCAACCTAAGGATAAATTCCAATGGATAGAAAGCAAAATGTTTTCTTCCTGCTCCCCACCTCATCACTGTCCTGCCATCTTAGTCCCTGGGGGCTGGAAAAACCTGTGCTGTGTTTGATGTCTCCCAGCACAGATAATGTAAGATCACTGGGACACAATGCTAAATTTGAGAATTCACACAAAGGCAGAAGAGTCTTTTCCCAAATAACTGCTCCCAAGAATTCCACTTAGACCACTTGTCACTTCTGGGCAAGAGGCCAGCCTCAGCTCTGTGTCCCTGTGTGAAGAGGAGTGCTTGTAGCTATGGCTACACCCTGAACAACCACACAAACCTACCATGGCTTATGTGCACACTGGCAAAACATTCCTGAAGGGCACAGAAAGGAAAGAGATGAGAAAGGAAGCTTTGGAGGGCTTCAGTGGCTCTAAAAGCCAATCAGCAGCTGACTGCTAACAGCAGACATGCCAGAGCTCTCTAAGAAAAGGCACATTAGCATTTCAAACCAGGAGGAGTCAGACAGATCGTGGATGTGGATGCCAATAGCCAATAGTGGAGGGATGTGTCTGTGACTGGGCAGATCCCAGCATTGAAAACAGCCCGGTGAGCATCAGAGCCAGCTCAGCACTGGGGGATGCACCTGGCTGGGCACTCACCACCTCTGCTGCTCAGCAATGCTCAAGGCCAGTGAGGAGCTCGGCAGCAGTGATGCTGAGCCTTCCCCCCTGCAACTTCAGGCCTTTCTTCTGCCAGACTGGGTATTTTATGGATGATTCACAACCCCAAACCACTGAGAGCATTTTTTCTTTATGCTTTTACATCCAATGCCCCAGCAGCTGCTGTGGCCAGTGGTTATCTCTCAGCTGAGGGCCCCTGAGCCAGGCACATACCTCATCCTTGGGTGTGTCAGAATCCAGTTTCAGCAAGAGGAACATGGCAATGTGAGGCACCTCCTGCTGCGGGCCCAAGCCCTCCTGTCCCCACAGCAGCCGGACCAGGTTGTTCATACCCAACTGTGCCTGCTTGCTCCTGTGCTGGCCAGTTCCTTCAGGCTCACACACCGAGGTCTCAAATGTTAGTTTGACCTATTGAGGTAATTAATTACCGTGAGAATGAGGTACTCATTACTTACAAATACTTCCCAGTAGCAGATGACACAGACGAAGTT
Organism: Alauda arvensis; assembly: GCA_902810485.1. Lineage (NCBI taxonomy): Eukaryota > Metazoa > Chordata > Aves > Passeriformes > Alaudidae > Alauda > Alauda arvensis. The sequence continues at coordinate 20,302 of CADDXX010000301.1, forward strand.
TGAACCCTTTAAGAGGTTCGGATTTCTCAGCCTCGGCTTTACCAACGAAGATGTAAGCAAMCAAAATTCCTGCTGTTTCAAGAAAACCAACGATACATTCAGCAYGACATAACCACCTATTACCAAGGCCAAAGCCAGCCATTACATGCTCTGTAAACCATGTGAGTAAGCATGTGGTTTGCTGGGTTTTCATACTTAATTCTTATGGTTTGCAGAATGGAAAAATATACTTACTGCTCTGGCTCTGTTTGATCACAAAACCCCATTCCCGTGCCTTTGAAACAGACACAGGATTTGACTTCTTTCAAAACGTCAGCAGTTTCCTAAGAACACATCCTAAAGGCTCTTTCTTGAGCATTTCTTTGCCATTTGGAGTGCACTGACACACTTGCACAGGGGAATCCATTTAAATTTACACTGGACTGCAAAAGTCTGTTACACTGTAACAGTAGCAATTCTTTCATTTTCAATATGTTAACTTGCCTTTTTTTAACTGTAAAATCAGRAAATAAGAGCTTTGTTGCTGTATTTAATAATTTACACAACTACCAAGTAGCCTAAAAATTGTTCACATCCATTACTGTGCTATGTCTTCAGAAGAAAAAAGATCAGAATACAAACAGAACATCCTCTCTTAAACAAAACTTGAGAAGTTTAGATGATCAAACTTGTTTTGCCAGAAAATTATATGATGTTTACTGTCCCTTATTTCCCCAATAAGTTTAAACCCAGGAGTTTTAGAATAAAAGCGCATTTCCTGACATATAACATAAAATCCAAACTTGATGTGGAAACACGTTTCAAAATTTGCTTTACAGACCTACTTTTTTCAAGCCGTGAGTTTCAAAAACTCTGTTTGTTATTTGTCTCAGCAGTGATTAAAATGACTTTTTCTTTTTGTGAACACATTATCCTAAGTATGAAAGGAGATGTGAGAAACACCCATCTCTTCACTGCTATTTCCAAGGAGAAAGAAATAATTTATTTTCTTGGATGAGTTTTTATCAGTTTCAAAGTGACTGAAGATCTATTTGCAGTAAGCATGCTCTTAGTTCCCTCTTTCACATGTTTTTACTCAAGACTGTCTGCCTTGAAATACCTGTGACATGCCTGTTGGCTGGGAAACTCTGAACATACCACATCACACCAAATCCTGCTTCTTSGTTAAAATCAGTGCCAGTTTAGCCTGAGCACTGATGCAACAAAATCCATTTTGATTTTCCCAACTGCCTTAAATTTTGAGAAGCTCAAGCAGAGGTAACGGATCTGTTTAAAACCATATCATTTTCATAATTGTGTGTGTGTGTACACAAACCTCAGGAGAGGAGTGCCAGCAAGAAATAATGATGCTTTAAAACACCCACTGCCTGTCAGAATAGCTCAGAGAGAAGTRCCATGTCAGCTCTTACAGCTGCATGTATGGCACTCCCTCTCCCAACACATTCATTTTCTGCTTTCCCATTTGGGCTGCTGTCAGCCTTTTTCCCTTCTCTTCCCTGGTACAGCACTGCATCAGCCCTGCCCTGCTGTCCTGTGCTGCCCCTCTCTTGTCTGGCAGCAACTCACCCCTCTCCTCACAGTTCAGCACTGGTTCCTGGCACTGCACCTGAGCAGGGCTCCAGGTGCAGRACACCCAGCCAGGGAGCAGCTGCTTTCTAAGGCCCAGACACTTGACAGCTGACAGTTCCACAAGTGAATATTTTCTTCTCCAGCACTCCGAGACTCCCTTCTGTTCCTCTGTCACACCATCTCATATATATTTCAGAATATTCCCCTCATACCCTTTCTAACTTTTGACACATTTCCTCAAGGCTCAGTAGTTATTTCTCTTAACTTCTACTACCTCTTGTCTGTGGACCTTTACTCATGACACAGGCTACAGTCTCTACACTAATGACACACAGATGTCATTCTTGCTGCAGTCTATCTTTTAGTCTCTCAGCTTTTAAAAARCAAACTTTGTCTTGTCTTAGAGACACAGCCACATGACCCTCCAGGGAAGAGCTCAAAACAAATTGGACTGAACAGAACTTTAACTGTCTGTCAACTTGGAGTCATCCCTGCTGCCTCTCACATCACTTTAACTGAAAAGGACCAAGAGACTGCCTTTCTATGTATCCTAAAGTTCGGGTTTTTGTTTTTGTTTTTTTTTGTGGAGAAGTAGCAAATCTTCATCCTGAGCAGTGCATGGGATCTGATTAAATATGACTACTGCAGTCCCCTTGTATAAGTACTGACTGTGAAACCTTCCACATCTCTAATTCCATTTCTCCTGCAGAAAATCAGTTGAATGCACAACAGAAAACGACACGAAGAATGGGAAAAGCATTATTATTCCACTCTATGCATCATGCTCTGTTCTYAGTACTTAGAATTTCTCAAAGAGRATTTAATCAAATGGCAAGAAGGTGKCAGGAACAGCAGACTCTGAGGGACACGGATCAGCATTTTCYGCTTAGGAAGGGAGACAAGAGTAGAACATGACAGAGCTCTCCACAGCCAGGGCAGGGTAAGATGTGAACAGGTAACTTTTCCTTATAAAACAGAGTATGACATGCACTTGATTAGATGGTAATTAGAAAGCCAGTTATAATTAACATAACTCACTGCTCCAGGATGCTGTGAAGGCCAAAGGAATTTTAAGAAACAAAGGAGAACGCAGAAACCCTTCACTGATTTTACAAGTACTGTACAATGAACTGCTGGAAGCTGGAAAGCAATGATTGGAAGGTCACTCTGTATTTAATCTGCTTCTTAATACATTTCTCAATGTAGAAAGGGAAAATGCAGTGGCACTGGTGTGCCCCAGAAAGGCATGATTTCATCTGCCAGCAAGCTGCATGGCTTGGGAGATGGATTTTATCACAGACAGAGCTGGGGGCATGGCCTGCCTTTTAAAGCCTGCCTGCTGCTTCTCAGTATCTGTTTGCCATGTGCTTATGGTCTGCAYGACTGCAACTCAACATTTCAGGCTGAAATCTCTCATTCTAGATGTCTGCCTCAGGCTGGGTKTTTTTAGAAAGTTTTGAGTAAAATGGTTCTGCAAGTTCTGTGTATCAGAGTAAAGAAGAGTATATTCCTTTAGCATATCCTGCTCTTCCTATTCTGTCTTCCCTGTCTTGTGGTGCTAGGAAACAGCAACTACTTTGATTACAGAAATGCAAAACAAAGTAGCATTTGGACTTCTGTTGCTCAGTAAATGCACTCAACTAGCCCTTACAAGCCCAGATCTAGTTTCCTAAAGTAAGAAAATCAAAATTCTGGAAATATAATAATGAGATCTGATATGTCACATGGTGCATTTGAATCTAGGTAGTGAAATTCTGRAAATTAATTCCAGCAATTTTTAACATGAATCCAGAAGAGCAGGRACTTCACTTAAGGACATAACTTATATGTAAGTAAAAAGGCTTTAAACTGCATCTTTTTTGAGACTCTGCAAGGTAAGATGAATGAGAACACAGTAACAATTTTGCTTGCATTACCAAATGTCAGCTCCAACAACCTCTGTTCCTCCAGCAGCAGGACTGCAGTGTACTACATGGCAAAAACCCCAGGAGTCTGTATTTACATCTCCACTGGTCTATTCCAGCCACCACTTGTCTGGCTTGACTCAAACTGCACAGTGGAAAAGGAATAATTGCACTTGAATGACAGGATTTGGAAAGCCCCCATGACAAAGTGCTACACATTTCAAACCATCTCYGCCTGCTTGACAGATTTACTGCCACTGCACCCCAAGGAGCTGCTCTGCAAGGGCTGCACTGCATTTCAGCCACCACTGTCACCCACCCCTCATCTGGAGAGCCTGCAATCACACAAGCTGCATCATCTCTGCCTTTGAAATCATTCTGTGTTTAATAACACTGACAGCAACTCCCTGTTTGGTCAGAGAGGGCAAGAGAAGGTGTTTTCTGTCATGGAGCTCTGCCAGCAYCTGACCACAACTCCAGTAGCTCAGGCTAACTTCAGATTATCTTGGAAAGCTTCCTGAAGTGACATCCCCAGTACTCCATCTCCCTGCAGCTGCAGATATATTTCCACAGGAACTTGCACTAAATTGCAAACAGAACCCCTGTGTTCAAGAAAACAGAAAATTTCCGCTTTGAAAACTCTCTGGACWGTAAAATATTTCTATTGTTATCACCACCTCATACATTCTACCTGAAGAAAAACTACCAAGAGACATTTGAATTTGAAACCTGCTCCTGCTCRTATCTCTAAGTTTCAACTTTTGTCTTGTCTTCCTCTCCACCAGGAAGTGGATTTAAGCAGAATAACTCAAAATATTCCATGTTATGTAGTGACATCCTAAATCAGTAACACTCTGATGGGCTTAGCTCTGAACTAGCTAATTCTTCATTACTTATTTAATTCTTCATTAGAGCTCCAAAATTATTCAGCTAGAGGAAGAGATATATGCAGTAGATTTTGGGGAAAGAAATATCATTCATCAGGTCAGATTTTTTGAAACCTTTTTTTTTTAGTATCAATTTTTATTACCGACTTCTATCAGTTCCTTCACAGTTGAATTTTGAAAGCTCTTGAAAGTATTCAATCTAACATCTCTTAGAACCCCAAGATTTAATTTTTGTATTTAAATATTAAACCAGTATAAATGTCACCATTTAAATGCTCTTAAATATTTTTAATAGCASTCCTTGTTAATTCAGGCTTGTTTTTACTCTCTTGTGATTTGTGAGTTTTGTTTCTATTGATTAAGATATAATTATTCTATTTAAGTAYTTTCAGAGCAATTATTACCATTTTAAATACAGTAATTGGCAAAAAAAAAAAAAAAAACAAAAAATCACTACTATTCTGCTGACATGTTTATTTTTAAGCCAGACATCAGCACCTACCTATTTTCATAGGATTTTTCTGATTCTTATCAGAATAAAACTCTGAAATTTCTACTCTGATTGAAGTCGAGCAATGCATTCAAAAGATAACAGAGGGAGTTTTAAAGAAAAGGCCACCTAAATTTTGTTTCCTCAGGRAAAAAAAAAAGGCTAGAAGCAGTACTAACTTTTACAGAGGATTTCTGGAATAAATATTTAATACTGTACCTGCATAGGACCTGGGATGCAAGACAAAACCCTCTCTATGTTTTCAGAATTCACATCGACATCATTTACAGCAACAAGAACATCTCCTGGAGGTGGAACAAGACAAGAAATGAGAAATCCAGCTGCTGCTGCATCACAGAGAAAAACAATGTCTTATTAAAACAATCCATATGCCATTCAGTCATCAATGTCCATTTGTTACACTGAAGTAGATGTTTGCTGCATGCAACATTTACCACTTCCAGTCTGTTACCTCAGTGCTTCACTGAGGTAAAGGTTTGAAACATTAAAAGCACCACCTACAAAAGCAAACAGAACCAAATTATAGCTTACAAACTTTAAATCCACATTCTGGTTTCAAGTCCAAAAACCAGACTGGGTTTTGCATATGAAGGGAAGGAAAATATTCTCAAGAAGCATCCCAGTGGTAATGAATTGATAACCTGTTCCTTCCCCCCCCTCAAAAAGATGCATATTTAAGCATGGAGTGTGCAAGAGGAAAAGAAAACCAACTTGTGAAGCTAGAAAACATAAAAGTGAAATAACATCAAGAGGTAAAACTATAGACCTGTCGAAAAGAACAGAAATTAGAAAGTAAAAATAAAAGGCTTTTGGACCATTAATTGTTTGGCCTTTGCTTGGAATGTAGGTGAGTGATCCCATCCAGAATATTCCTTACAGTCCTATTCACCTGTGCTCCAGAGAAAAGAAGTCAAATGAGATCAGACAGACAGAAGTAATGGGAAATGAAGAATCTCTTGGTTAAGGACAAGGTGAGCAGAGCCTGGGTGAAAGCAGTTYGAGTGGAAATCAGAAGGTACCGCAGACCCTAACCAGAGAATTTCTACAAAGCTTTCCAATAAAGGTAATTAGAACTACCTAAGATGAGACAAYATAAATTTATGACAAGAGCTGTAAGAAGTGACTGCCAGTGGCACCAGGATTTGAGGCCTCATTATTTCCTTTACAGAGGAAAATACTCAACTTTGGAGTAACAAAATAGGCCTTCATTTTGACTTRATTTTCTTTGGTGGTACTCTCAGTTGTCTCTGGTGAGAGACTTAATTCGTTTCTAGCTTGTATCTTCTGTAGATAGGGAAATAAAGCAATTGTCTTCTTACTTAACACTGGAAGCGACTCAATTCCAACATCATTCTTTTAGAGTGAACTAAAAATACCAAGAGCTCCTCTGAAGGAGCAAACTGAACACCATTTTGTTTGAGCTGCACAGACTCCCCTAGAAAGTACCTCCACATCCTCTCCAAGACTACTAACATGGAGTTCATCACTCAGGCAGTGGAAAGGGATTAGAAAAAGGATATGGATTTGCAGCAAGAGTGCATGTTTGGCATAGTTCTATTCTAAGCCTTGACTTAGCAACAAAGATGTCATCAAGTGCAGAAATAAAGCACTGAACCACTGTAAGTTCAGTGTGTATTTCAGTTTTCCAGGGAGAATTCTCAGCTCCAACTGACACAGTGCTAATGACATGCACACCATGGAAAATCCCAGCCTGAGTCTCCGAAGGGCTCTCCACTCCCTGAGAATCTGTTCAAGGCCACAGAATGTTCAGGTTCAGAAGAGGACTGACAGTTCCCATGATTTCTGTGTTCCATCTTGGCTTAAATACCTTCACATTGCAGCTGGGATTCTTCCCAGGTACAAGGCTGATTGCTCAAAATCACACCAACACACAKTGCAGGCCAACAAGAGACAGAAAATTGTTCTTAACTACCCATCAGTAAGGAAACACTGAATGTCTCCAAAATCCAGKCAACATTCCTCTTTAATACACCAGGAAACCACCAGTTGCTCCCTCTTCTTGTRCATTAAAGGGAAATTCATTCCTACTCCTGAATGCCAAACCAAGAAAAGGTTACCTTTATTCTACACATTTGAAGTTTTTCAAAAAGTATCTCTCTCCCTAAYCTGTGTGTTTCTTGAAGCACAGCACAGTTAAGTTTTAGCCTGTCAAATCTTCAATACATCAGTAATTCAAAGACAGAAAAGCTGAAAGTTAACATTTAAAAGGAACTCGGCAAGTCCATGCCAGAGCCCCAGGACTTGAGAATTAGGAATGAAAAGCAGAGCACTCAAGCTACAAGAATTACGAGCAGGATTACAATGCTCTTTGGTAAGAACACTGTATTAAAGAYCATTATTCACAACTACAAGAGAAAGCATAAATTGCTCTTGTACTCATCTCAAACTCATCTGTTTAAASAGAAGTTGTTTGTGTTCTGTTGGTYTGCCTGGATCCTCAGGAATTCTGTTGTAAAGCCTCTCAGAGGAGCTGCACACACTTTGTGGAGACATCCACACCTCAGCACCTGAGGGAATGTTTAGGAACCACATCTCTCAGGGTGGAATAGACAAAGACACTTGCAAAGGAGAAGAGCCATCAGTATTTACATGTTACAGGCTCCCAAYGTTTTATTTATTCAGCTCCTAATGTACACATGTAAAACTCTCATTGCAGCAGTAAATATTTATCCCATCCAATTGGAGAATGTAATCATGGCAAAGTATGAGCTCTGTAAAATTCTGAACCCAGAGCAGTCTTAAAGCAGGACATGACCACGAGACCTACTTGTGTGATAATGAACTGCAGTGAAAGAGTTAACCCATGCAAGCTGTACTTTGTAAGAGCTTGACATCTACATTTTATTTGAGAATTGTTTCTTGCCCTTTAGCAGTCTGAAAAACTTAGAGAAGGACAGACTGATTCAGACATTAATTATGTCATAAAATTAATGCAATTGTATGAAATTTAATTAAATTTCACTTATGCAATGCTTAAACAATTCAGGTTAAATGACATCAAAGTGTAAACAGCTTTTGCAATTGTTTAAGTTGGTCTAACTCAGTGGCCTGCAGAGTTAAGTCAAACCATCCCAATCTAAAACATCACCGAATTACAGACAGAGGGTRAAACATCAGAACAAAGCATCATCAGTTCCAGTTCCAGGGATGCACTGAGCCACTGCAATAGAGGAAAGGAATCTTCTTCAGGCAGCTCCAGGATACCATTCCTYAATCGAACAAATTTATCTTTAGAAAGAAGAAATGTCTTTCTGAAAGAAAGTAGTTGAGATGGCATGCCCAGAAGAGATTCTCCCCTGTGAGGCTGCAGAGGCCCTGGCACAGCTGCCCAGCAGGGCTGTGGCTGCCCCATCCCTGCAGTGTTCCAGGCCAGGCTGGATGGGGGCAGTGTTGGGTTAGGACAAGGGGACCTTTAGGGACTCTTCCAACCCAAACTGTTCTGTGGTTCCATCACTCTCTTCCAGGAATGAAGAAAGCTTGACCTAAATCTCATCATAAGGAATGCTCAGGCTTTTGAGTTCTGTCATTTGCTGTGGGAGATTCTCAGCTCACAAAGAACCTGTAAGACAACCATCCATGTTCTCTGCACAGTTAAGCAGGGCTGAACTACACTTGAGTGATCAAACACAAAGAGGCAAGGCAGGAATTCTTTCTATCTTACTTGTTCTCATCAGAAGAGACTTCTCCCATCCAGCCAGCAGCAACCTGTATGTTTGTGCTGATCTCAAACACCCAGCCTGCACACAGYTTATGGAATTAATCCTGCCTCTTCAAGGACAAAGCTGAGCAAAGTCTCTGGCACTGCTGACATCCCTAGAATGTTTTTTTCAGAGTTGCCTATCTCTTTGCCACCTGAAGCACAAGACCATGACCTGTGTTAACCATCCTTTCCCTAGAAACAAACCTGCAATCACCATCTCTAAAAGTAGATCCCCACTGGGTGAAGCCCAGGGACACAAGTGAACACCACTTCCACATTGTGAGGGGAAGTGCCCTTTTTTTTGTCCTGAAACCATGAGAATCAAGTTGTTCCCATGGCAGAGGATGGAGGACTCTTTTGTCACGGAGTCCTGATACTCAGTTTTCTCTATTCTTGGTGGGAGCACTTACAGAAGTTCCCATAGCCTTCCCAAAAAAGGCAAGCTATGGAATGCATTCCTGCTGCAGAAAGGCAGATCAGTTACTTGTTTTGCACTTTCATCCAGACTGGTGCTGCTGTGCTTCAAGGGGAGATGAAAAGAACAAAAGCCACATCCCAAACACAACAGCGAGAACACAGCAAAGCTCACACAAACTGTTTCCATCTTGTGAGCCCAACATCTCTACTCTGGAGAGGCTCTTCCACAAGTACATCATGTATGGTAATTCCAAAATCTCAAACTCTCCCAGTATTTTGGTYCTTTCAAGGGCTGTTTTTCCTGACACAACTCTGAGAGTATGGACCTTTCAAGTAAAGCTTGCAACAGCAGCTGTAGCTTCTGCATACATTTTCAAAATGGKATTATTACAGCCCTTCTTTATTATCAAACAAAATTAATTCTTGTCACTGGGGAGTTTTCACGATTTTTTGGCAATTTTACTGCTAAAGTGAGAAGATTCATGCTGAGCTATTTGGTTATGAGAGAAATAGGACACTTCCAAAGAGGATAACAACAGTACACTTTGCTAGTGAAAAGAGCTTTGCTTTATTTTCAGTGTCACTGGAATTAATTTTTTATTTTTATTATGCTAAAGAGAATGCTCAGCAGCATTTACAAGAACTTTTCCCCAGGGTGAATCCAACAGGTTTCAGTTGGAAAAGGGGGTGGGAACCAAACGATAATGGCATTACCTATTACAACCCTTACTTGTCAGGATCTAAATGTATTTTGACAAGTTTTTCCTCTTTGAAGATGATGCTCAAGGTTTTCCAAAGCCCAAGCTTTGCATAATGTTGCAAATTAACTGAAGCAAGGAAAATGTTTTGCCAAAATACAAAGGACATTAAAAAGCATGAGATAGAAGCAGCTGTATTTYCTCTTAACCAAAATGAAAGTGGCAACCAGTTTAAAAATCAATAGGGGCTTTTCTGTTTGGAAAATTTAAGATGGATGCTGGCCTGCTAAATGAAAAAAAATATAAATGAACTGATAACACACAGATAGAGTGCCATCTTTTTAAAGTTAYAAAGCAGCAGGGTTTTTGAGCTTGCAGAAGTGTTGTATTTACTTTCATATGGTCAGTGCCTGCATTCCACTTGGGTAATAAAGTGCAGCAACAAGACTTATGACTTCCACATGCAAGCTTAAAACCCAAAAGTTACAGTGTATTGCAGAAATAATAAACAGATGTTTTAAGTGTTCAAAGCTGTAAGGGATACACATTYCAAAACAAATGCAAGGAGCCACCTGAGGAAAGTGATTATTAAGGAGGGGAAAACTAAAAAACTCCTACTAAAAATACTGAAGCATAAACCACTTTGTCAAAATGAGTGCTGCAAAGTGGTCACCAGGAAGATGACCAAATGCCCCTTCAGACACGTATTTCTAAAGGAAAACAGAATTTGGATTTGCCTCACAAAAGATTACTGCCAAGCTGGACCACTGAAGGCCATTGAAATTATCTAAAGCTCACCAAGAACAGGTTCATGTTCATGAGCACAGAGGTCAATAGGGATGAACAAAATGATGAYCAGAGCAGGCAGGAGGCATCCTGCTGTGCTGCTCAGGCATTCCTCCTGTGGGATGGGCTAAGCAGCTGCTCACCTTTGTGCCAATTCTTCAGTTTCATGCTGACCACCAAATCTTCCTTCACTGGCTGTGTTCACAATTCTCCACACTACTCCTAAAGCCTACTCTGAGCAAGCACAACTGAAAGGCAAAGTCCTACTCTTACTGTTCTTGAACTTTCTGTCCAACTTCAGCTGCTGGGATGATCTGAGGAGCTGTCCACTGCACTCTAGTTCATTCCAAATCAGGCTTTGGGGTGTACAGCACAGCTACCCCATCCTGGGATGTGCAGCACAGGAGCAGTAAACTGGACACATTTTTGACTGGAACAGATTTTTTTTTTTACCATATATTCTTCATGCATACAAGACTGAAATCTGAGCATCTAATTTGTGCAAAGCATCCCTATTTCTAGCCACCACATAAAAATTTCAGAGTACTCATCTTCACTATAGACATATAATTTGAAAGTATTTTTATATGAAAATTATGTGTTTTCCACTGTTGGCACTGAACACAGCTCAGTGTTTTCCCAGATAAGAGCTGAATAACCCCAATAYRTTTAAAACKATTTCATTTTCAATGTGCAAAAAAMCAAAGGCAAGGGTTGATGATAGCCTAGGACATAATAAAGTGYAAGACTTTCTTAGATTAAGCTAAATRTTCCTCTATTTGAAACAAACAAAACCCACCCCAGTTTTTRTCCTCACTAGCTCTGGGAAGCATTAAGTGCAGCAGATGAAACACTATCTGTGGTTAGGTCAGCTTGATCTCCTGCATCTGCTATTTGCCTACCCTGTTCTGACTTCACACCTGCTCTCACAAAAGTGTTACACACAAATCTGGGTCCCAAAATTCACTTACTCCAAACACCCACTCTGACACTAATTAGATTAAACACCCTTAAGCAGATCAAGCTGAACTTGCTTTCTCTCCTCAGCTCACAGCCCCACTTTTTGACTAATCAGTTCTTGCTGGTAACAGTTGAAAGTTCTCCAGTTTTCCCTCTGGAGTATCCTTTAGCATCTCTCCCACAAACACAGGCTGGAGCCATCAGGCAGCCAAATCTCAATGTGCCTTTTTACACACACAACACTGGAATTTCAAAAGCACTCACACTGACTTTGTGGGATTTGTGCTACTTTTAGTATTAAGATTCTCAATGATCTTCTAACCAACAACCCATCTTTGCTCTCCCACTCTGGTGAGCAACCAGCTTTAGGGTAATTCAGTAATCTTCCACCCTTTGCAGACATGGCCTGGTTGTCTGACATTTCCTGTCTCTGAGGCTGATGTCCTGTGAGTGCAGAGTTTGGAGTGGCCTCAGTGCTGGGAGTGGGAGTATTCTGCTCCCTCATTCTCCTCCATCATTCACTTTTGGGTGCCTGTTAAACCTTCTGTGACCCAGGTTAAACTTACTGCACCAGCAAACACCAGACAGCCAATTTCTCTGCTGGGTGAGTTTCCTGCCAGGTTATTTCCTCAGCTCATGGAGTGCCCCAGTAGCCAAACCAACRCAAAGGCTGTGCTGGCTCACTGCTTCCCCAGACTGCAGCCCTGCCATGGATTTGGAGCCTCCCAAAGTCACAGCTGCTGAGGGAGCTGCTGTTGCACTTGTTAAACAGAAAGGTAACAAAACAAGGCTGTGGAGGAAACTTTGTAATACAGAACCTATCTTACCAAGTACTTTTTCCCTCATTGTTATGATACAAAATCCATTTAAAGCACATATACAGTAGAGCTTTTTATCTGAGGGGGATGCTGTGGAGAAGAAGGAAATCTAAATACAGTATCTGGCAGACTATAGATTTGCTCCAGTCCCTCTTACCTACTGAGCAAATCCTCAGGTAAAAATCCTGAGTTAAAGGTGGTGGTGGGGTATTCCCTGCCCCAAGCTGCTCAGTCTCTGAACTCTAAGGGATGTTCATCTCCTTACTATATTTAACACCTTTCAGGCTATGCCACATGTTCTTAAAATCAGTAATACAATAAAACTGACCAGGTAACAAAACATCAGATGCARTAACACTGACTTAAAACAATCCCTCGAGAACTGATGTAATTGCTCACATCTCAGGAATGTTCTAAGTCAGYTGCCTCTAACAGCAAAAAACCCATGAATCTTCATATTAAAGGAAGAATGCAGAAGTTAGCTATTCCTTCAGTTACTTACCAATCAGGATTTGGCCTGTTTTCATTGCAGAACTGCCTGGCACCAAGCCATGTACCACCAGCTTCTCTTCACCGACTCCTCTGGTGGCTTTATCCCTCCTGCCTTGTTTTTCCACTCTTCTGCTGCTCCATGAAGACTGATGCACAATCCCTACTAAGGCCTCCAGCAGCCTCTGCTGCTCTTCTTCCSCAGCACTGTAGAGTTTTCTGGGATTCACATAAACAGACACATCTTTGTACTTTGGCTGAGCAGTGRCACCCATTTTCTGAGCAGAGCGCTGTTTCAGTATGGAAGTGGGAGCAGAGGGGTGCACACTGCAGCTCCCACTGCCTTTCTTACCACAACTTTTGGGTAACAGACTCTTCTTTTTTAGCATTTTGGTCCATTTCTTCAGCTCACACTTTCTTTCCTTTCGGGACCCCTCCTGAATAATTTCAGCTTCGTTTTCCCGAAACCTGACGTGGTTCACTGCTGGCATTTCTGGACAGCTGTTCTGAAGTAGAACCTCCTCTTCACTTTCACTTAATTCCAGATAAAATAGTTCTCCATTTTTCTGCACACAATCCAACCACTCAGGCTCAAGGTCACTGGAAAAGAAAGAAGAATGGCCAGTGAGCTCTGATCACTGTGCAAGTGAGATCTGGTTATTTTAAGTAGGGAGGGGACAGAGAGTGTGCAAGGGTTGAATAAAAAGCTGGAAAAAAGAAATTGTTGCCTCCTGAACATGGACAGTTCAACTGCTTTAAGTCTGCCATGAGGGTTAGAGCTTGTCTGAGATAAATTATGGATATGGCAAGGAAAGACATCCCTCTCACCAGTCAAATAGCTTCCTCAAATACCTTGGAGGAAAATAGCCATTGCAAAAAKCAGTGTTCTCTTTTCAGGAAACAAACATTTCTTTGACATGCAAGTTTTAATGAGCAATTACATTCATGTGCGTGACAGGACTTGCTCTTAAGACAAGAAATTCCATTCTATTTGTTTTCTCCCATTATTTTTTTCCCCTTATGCATTTGGAATATAATACTGGCATGATTTTTGTCCTGTGCAGAGCCTGTAAGATGGACTTGTTTATCCTTGTGGGCTCTTTCTAACTCAGGATATTCTGTAATGCTGTGGGAGCACAGATTGCACTGCCAGCCCTTTGGAAAGAAAAGATAAACATTTTAAAAATCACTTAGATTTAACATTAAAAAAAAAGCCCTCAAAATAATCCAAGATGAAATCTAGGTAACAGATTTTAAAAGCCAAGTTCCAAATAGCATGTGCAAAAATACACACTAAAAATGCAAAGAGACAGCACTACTATAGAAAGAGATCTGGCAGCTGGTGTGGATCACCCAAAGCCAAGAGCAAGACACTTCTGCAAAGCAAAGGCAAAGCAGCCCTAGGATATAACAAAAACATCAGCAGCACAGTGCAAAAAAATTTTTGTCCTAATTTGGCAACGGTGATGTGTCAGCCATGGCCAGTTTTGGATAGCAGGTTTTAAGGAAGATGTAACAACTGGAACATACCCAGAACAAGAGAAAAGAGACAAATGGCTAAGTAGCCTACAAACACACTTACAGGGAAGGAGAAAAAAAMCCACCAACCAAAAATGCCTGCTGAGGGGTAACAGACCAAAAGAACCTCGAGGTGAACCATGGAATGTTACTCCATACAAATGGAATCAATAATAGCCAAAGTAAGAACAGTGCCCAGAGGTTTCATTATCTGGGAGGTTCTGCAGGKGAGATTTACACCAACAGACAAGACCAGCTCACTCTTCCTAACCACAGGAGAAAGAGGTCTCTCATAAAAATCATATAAGGAAAAACAAGACTGGAGATTTACAGCAGTTTGAAGTTAACACGCATTCATACATGTTACACTAGAACTCCTTTTACTGAATAGAGTGCAAATCTGGTTTAAAGCTAGTAATAAATATGCAAATAAGAGCTTTAATCTGAAAACACAGATAAATTACAAAGTTTACCTGAACAGAGAACATTATACAGACAATGCACCAGAACACTTTAAGAGCTCAACAAGAGGATCTGGCTGGACTAACAACATAGCAAACACCGGCACTACTCTTTCTGGAGCCCCAGTTTGTGGTAGTTGAGACAGTCAAAACACAAAGTGCTTCATTAAAAACTCCTAGGGGCTCCAAGCATCAGGACTTGATTATCTATCAGTCCTTCCTTATCAGAAGGCTTCACACACCACCACCTTGTTATGTAACAGTCCCTGTCCTGTTCCCCCAAAGCAGGTCTCAGGCTCTGTGCATTGATGCCAGCAGCCAGTCAGTCACTTCTCCTTCTCTCTTCCTTCTGCAGTCCTGGCTCACTCCTTCCTGTCCCTGGTACAAAGCCTGGCCTTACCTGTCCCTTCCAGGACGTCCTGTCTCTGGCTCTTCAGGCACAGCAGCAGCTCCATCTGCAGCTGAGCCCCCTCCCAGCTGCTCACTCTTTATCACCCCCAGAGCTGGGAGGACAAGGCTGTTCCCACTCTGGGATCGTTGACACAGCTGCAGTGCACTGGCCACAAGATCACCTTTAGCACCAACTCTCTTTGTTCCCCCACACCAGTTATTGAGAAAAGCCTATGGATCTTGCAGACAGAAAAAAACATTACCTATCTCCTTTGYATTTATTAGCTTTTTTGCCCAAATAGACAGTTTAAAAGAAGAGCCAGCACTTGTGATAATTCRGCTACACCCAAGGGACAAATCCAAGTTTGTGATGTCTGCTGAGTCTCACTTGAAATCCTGTTCTTATCAAATAAAGTGTCACAATGCTAACAAAACCTAAAGGCTGTCAAGGGCACACTCTTTCTGATCCAACATCTCTCAGAAGGTGGTAGGCAAGAAATGACATGAGAAAAGTTTTCCTTGGTTTGTTTTTCAAGGAGTACTCCTACATTCYGGCATATGTAAGCAAAATAAGCAAAATGAAACAAACAAAAAAAAAACCCAACAAAACCCAACCAAAACAAACAAAAAACCAAAATGCCCAAATCAACCAGTCAACCCCCCCTCCTTAAAAAAAACCCAAACAAAAAGGAAACACTAGAAATTCACAAAGAAATAACATCTGGAYTAGCAAAAACTCCTGTCATGTATGATAGCATTTTTATTCCCTCTTTTAAAGAGGCTGTGATCTTTGGAAAAGCTGTTTCTTCTTTGGGGAAGATGTCAAAATCTCAGCCTGGATCTCATAAACTTATGTTCTCCAGTTTTGTTCTCTGTTTTTATTAGAGCAATATGGACCACGGGGAAAAAAATGGTGTGGACATGTCTGGTGTTTACTCTGGGTTCACCCAAACAGAACCACTCCAGAGAGAAGTCAGGAMAGAACTGTACTGTAAAAAAACCACAGGCATCTGGGAAAGCAAACCTAGAACAAGAAGTCTGCACCTAGGATGAGAGGTTTTCCCCCTAGTGCTGTAGTGTCACAATAAATTTAAACCAAGCAAGGAAAGGAAAAAAGGGAAAATATAAAAATAAAAAACTGATTTTGATCTCTTTTCCCTTCTGTCAAAATAAGTGCTTACACAACAACCTCAGCTTGCCTCTAGGACTGGAAGCTTCAGATGAATGAAGAAGGCGGCCTGCATTTCTCCAAGAGTAGTTTCACTGATCTCATAAAGATATTTCTCTTTGGGATAAATGTCTGAAAAACTGGGCTGATTGAAATTGTCCATTTATGAAAGAAAGATAAATTATAAAGGATATTATATTATTATATAATACTCATATTATATAATACACATATTATTACGAGTATTAGAACATGTGCTGAAATCTGTGGAACAGCTTTATCTCCTAAACAAATATAAAGAGTGACAATAAAAAGGCATTTCAGATGAAAGAACTGAGAGTCTCTGAGTCACAGATACGGGGCAACCACAAATGAAACTACACTTGAACACAATTCTAACTTCTCCCACCTAATTTTTTTTTCCCTCCACTGTACAGAATGATAAAAGTAACATGCTGAATGAAATGCTATTGATTAAACCTTGAAATACACAATACGAAGTGTCAAGCAAAGCTCTTTTAACACAGGGAACCAAGTTAATGTTGTAAGCTTAACTTCATCCAAACTTWAAAAAAATATACAAATAAATAAAACCCCTGGAGGTTGCACCTATAACTTTCAAACATGCATTATTACAGAACTGTAATAATTATTATTATAGCCTTCTGACTCAGACTAAAAGAGAAAGACGACACCTTTCTCACTAGAGCACATGCCAAGTCCTTCCTTGCCCTGTGCTTCCCAGCTGGGACGCAGGACTCGGTGCGAGGGCTGCCCGCAGCAGAATCCCGTTACCCGGAGGGCTCTGCAGAGGGACTGTCACCAACCTGGCACGGCCCTCAGCGTAACTACCTTACCGTGAGGGCTCTGCAGAGGGACTGTCACCAACCCGGCACCGCCCTCAGCCCGCAGCGCCGGCCCGGCCCCGCACCGCCCTCAGCGCGGAGGGGCTCCCGCCGCCTCCCCTGCGCTCAGCCCCCCGACCACCGCGGCTCGCCCTTGCCAGCCCCGCCCTTACTCGGAGCTCGCAGACAGCGAGGAGCCGCGGGAGCCGCTCTCGCTGCCGCTGTCGGTGCCCGCGGGCTCAGCACCATCTCCCCCAGCCGGCTCCATCCCCTCAGCAGCGCCGGGCCCAGCGGCCGCCATGACCGCGCGCGCCGGCCGGGGCACGTGACGCGCGCCGCGCCCTCCCATTGGCCGGCGCCCCGCGCGCGCCATGGAGACGGCGGGAAGCGTGAGGGGCCGCACCGGCACCGCYGCTCCTCCAGCGCCGGGGTAAATCGTAATTTAAATTGTCATGGGATTTATCCGCCTGCCCGGCCTCTCCCCGCCCTCGAACGGCTTTCCCTGGATGAACAGGAACGCGCCAGGGAGAACCAGACTTTTTGTAGTCGCCCGATTGCAAGGTGCTGGCACCCGTCCGTACCGGACAGCGTTAGTGAAACCTGTAACCAAGAGTTGTAACCAAACGCTGATAGCAGGAGGGGGAAACACCAGGTAGAGAGTGATTCTCGGGTCAAGTGGTAAGCAATAGGATGCCTCTGTGTTTTGTTTTAGGCGCTATTACATTAATTTAACGAGCTGTGAGACATTAAGGTAGGTTCCCTTAGGTTTGTCGGGAGAGCAGGGCGGTACAAAAAAAGCAAGGATGTGACAGACCCAAACAATACCTTAAAGCAGTACCTTAATGCAGTCTACACGTGTGAAATCAGGCACAGTCGAGAGAGAGACCAAAAAAAAACCCCCAAACCCTACTCGGTTTTCAGGACTTAAATTATTCACATCCATGAAAAGCAAGAGCTATGGCAGCCCTGCAGACAACTTGCTGTGCAGCTATGTCAGTAAAGCCACCAGGACACACATGGGGAGCAGGGAAAGGGATGGAGAGCAATTGCTGGAACACGTTTCGTGTGCTGGATTTAATCTCTGCTCAGCGGGGTATTTGCACGGCTTCAGCAGTGAGGTTTTATAGCTCTGGAACACTGGGGAGGAGTGACAGGATCCTGGTACAGAATTCCTGTACTTTAAACTGCTTTAGGGAACTGTATATTATTAGGTGTCATTCCAAGTGAATTAACAGACAGAAATGTTTTGGACTCRCATCCATGTGATTAAGGCTTCAACTGGAGTGAAAATACCCTGTGTTAAGTATTGTGGCCATTCTCAAGTCCCTGTACAAGACCTAATTTCACAGATAAATTACTGCTGCATGGTTATTAAGATCACAGACCTATCCAGACRGGGCAGACAGAAACATTTCCCAAAGAAAGAAAGTTTGTTCTACTGTGGTTTCATTTAGAAGTAGGTGAGATATACTGTCCCACCCTCCCTAATTATGCTTACATTTGCAAGCACTTTTAATACACCRAGCAGCAGCACACTGAAGTGTTTCTGCTGAGAAGTGACAGTCAATGCCAGATGGTGCTGTGTTAGTTAAATTTCACTGAGTTCAAGAGCTGATTAATTGATTCCAGTTGCTCACTAAGTGAGAAATACAGGCTCTCTCTCAAGGAGGCAGTGCTCTTACACCACTTGCTATTTTATAGGAGTAAGTGCATTATGAATGGAAAGATGATGGAAGGTTTTGGTCTGCTGAGAGGAGTAGCTGGGAGCCACCTCGAGACTTTGCTGAAACGAATGTGGAATTTTTGCTGCTGTGGGAACAATTAAAGATGGCAGGATGTATCTCACGCAGCAGGATCTTATTTTAGTGAAGACACAGATTTTCCCACACAATCCCTCTTGAGAGGAAAGCCTCTCATTTCTTGAGCATAAATATTAGGAGGAGACTTGAAATAATTTGTCTTCTGGCAGACACTKTACACTTAATCCAAGTAGCTGGGGCTGATGCTCCTCACTAAGGAATCCACGAGCCTTCTATGCCGAGTTGCTATTTTTAACATGCAGATGGTAAAAATCTGCCAGGGGGCATCACTGGCATCAATAGCACTGCTCACCCTCACTGGRCAACTGGGTAATGAGCATTTAGGAGTGGGTAATTAAAGCCTGAAGGTTGTTCTGATTAGCTGCTCCTGCAAAGAACTAAATCCACGTGTCGAAATGCATTTCCTGGACAAGAGTTTCTTGTTACTTTTTTTTTTTTTTTTTTGCTTAACCTGTTTCAGAAGCTGTTGTGCTTTAAAAATAACATCCTGCCTTGATCCATGCCTCTGTTCAGAAGGAGAATGATGTTAAAAGAAGACAGGGTACAGGACACACTTGTTCCATGCTTCAAATGACAGCTCTMATTTGTGATAATGAGGTAAGAAGGCCCTAAGTGACTAGTTAATGTTTCATTTTTTCCTTTCTGCTTGTTTTCAGATCACTTAATATTCCCAGGAAGGCTCTGCCAACAACTGGACAGATACAAATGATAGACTGTAGATAAAACATGATATGTAACAAGCAAATAAAAGGAAAATAGTTTCACCTTTGTTYTTCAGTTGTGTTTCTTGCTAACACCTGCCAAACTAACAAAAAATATGGGTGACATTATATTTCAGCTATTGATTCCTGGGGTTTTTTATTCCTCCAGTCCACAGCATGAGCAGAATATGTCAGAAATAATTCCCTCGTTTTTAAAGATTAATGACAACACACAACTTTCCCCTCCCCTGCTCAAGTCTTTCTTACTGGACAAAATACATATTTCACAAGGATTCCTCAATAATTAAGTTTTTTTGATGACAAGGTTTCCATAAAACCATGTCAGACTGTGATTACAGAATCTTCACAACTCCTCTGACAGGACTGTGCAGAGACCATCCACAGCAAAGTGGCATGGATTGAGGAGTGACTGGGCTGTCAGTTTAATCGGGATATTTGCACATAAACAGACTCCTCGGAGAATGAGGGCTACCTCTGGGACCAAAGAAACTTTGTGAGCAAACCCTCTAATGCTTAATAAATGAAAYAGAAAGAAAATTCTGGCCTTCTAAGCTTTCTGTATCAACTCAGATCACAGAAGGTATTTCAGAAGAACACAGAACCAACAGGAAGGCAGCCGTGAGGAATCTGGGAAGAGCAGTACAACCCATCTCATTCCTTTGGAAAAAACACTCTTGCRGAGTTAAGAGCTTTCTCCAGAATGRAAAGCAGCTGTAATTTTCTTTTTTTTCCCCCACTGCTTTTACATCACCTTAAATGCTTTAAAAGCAAAAGCAGGCACGTCAAACATGAAATAAAACCATTATTTACAAATGTTTCAAGCATGAGTAGCCTCATCCCACTCAGGGTATATTAACGTAAGCAATAACCACGGGGCAGCATGTTTTTAATCCGGCTCTGAAACAGAACGTTTGCTGTTAAGTCACTGAAAAAACCGTGGCGTTCTGTTTGCATACRAGCACATTTTGTGTGCGTGAAGCAGCCCCAGAGTGCCCTCCTTGCAGCGCTCACAGGAATGGATTTGAGCCAGGGTTAATAACCACTGACGCCTTGAGCCAGGGTTGATAACCACRTTTTCGTTTCCATAGCAGGAGCTGCTCGGGGCTGGCACCTCAAGTGCCCGTGTGCCTTTGCTGTGCGGCTGGAAATAACCCAGCGGGGCTGAGAAACGGCAAAGGGATACTCGGAACGGGAGATAAGCTCCTCTTGGATTCTGCTGAACGGGATGCGTTTGTCTTTGGGAAGTTTCTGCGGCTCTCAGCTAGCGCCTGGCAAGTGCCTCTAAGGGTGGCTTTCAGAGCCCTGCCCGGGCCTATTGGGCAAGATCCCATTGTCGGGATGCCTTTGTGGGGGGGATGCCGTGGAGAATCGCCCGTTAGGGATGGTGAACGCAGGAGGAAAAGCAGCTGCTCCTCACGCAGTGTKCCGCCTCCTGTCCATCCACTTACGGATTTCTTGCCCATCCCTCTTGGATTTGTGCGCGACTTAGAACACATTATCCCGTCCCCTTAGAGAAGGGTTCAAAGCGCGTGWGTGGATGCGACAGCATCAACCCGCATCAAAGAGTATCAGCGCGTCTCTCTGCACATGCACGAGTCCCGCAGCTCCCCTCACCTGCACGCCCTCCCCTTCTCCAGGAAGGAGGGACGCAAACCCCGGAGTGCCTCGGCTCCCCGCCGGCAGCCGCCCCTTCCCCTTCCCCTTCCCCTTTCCCCTTCCCCTTTCCCCTTCCTTCCCCTTCACACCGGGGCTGCCCCGGCGGCAGCACACAGCCCCTCGCCCTCCCTGCCGCCACGACCAAAGAGGAGCTCGCCGGGGTGGCTCCGCTGTCCCTCCGCAGGGCAGCCGGAGCCTCCGGAGCCCGGACGGCGATGTCGGGCAGCCGGAGCCTCCTGAGCCCGGGCAGCGATGTCGGGCAGCCGCTCCCCCCCGGCCCGGCACTGACCTGTGGAGCAGCACGCTCTGCACCGAGTCCAGGTCCTCCAGGTTGCTGGTGACGGGCCGCGGGATGCTGTACCTGCCCGCCCCGAACATGGCCCGGCGCTGCGGGCAGGTGGCAGCCCCGCAGCCCCGGGGTCCGGCCGGAGCCGCCCGCGGGGGAAGCGCGGCCGGCAGAGAGAGCCCTGCAGGGGCTGAGCTGCCGCACCGAGTGGGCTCTGGCCGGAACTCGAAACCCTGAAAACACGACTTCAGATCAGTGCAGTAAAGCAGCTCCGAGCTGCAGCCGCAGAATTCTCCCCCCGCTACGTGAGAAAAGAGTTTTTCCCCCATGTGTTTTCCTGCTGGTCAAAGTAGTGAATTGCCCGGTCGATCCTCTTTCCTTAAGTAACAACATGGATAATTACCCGTCCCACCAAATCCAATCCAGTCTTTGATTYCCTCTTTCACAAAACAGTAGTTTCAGATGATCAGTGTAAAATTCTGATGCAGTGTATTGAATGAACAGGGACATGAATTTATAAACCCCGTATCTTCATTTTTATTCTTTCCTGTGAATTACCATAATGTGAATTACCATAATTTTTTTTCTCTGCTCCCTTTTATGAGATCAGTTTTCTCTAAGGATGAGAATTTTGCAAGGTGTGGTCATCTCCTCCAGGTTTTCTCCAACAGCTGACATAAGATCACTAGCTCATAAAGTCTTGCAATCTGTCATAAAACCCATGAATTTTAGTTTCCCTGAGGTAATTACAGCAGCACAGCAACACAGTAGTTTCCCAGAAAGACCATTAGGAAGAGGACTACTGACATGATACACAATGGATAGCAAACTGGAAACCACTGAGTATTTTAGCACCAAACTCCATGGGATGGTGGCCACCACGTGGAGCAAAAGCTTCAGCTTTTTTGAAGACTTTGGCTTGAGTAGATGGTGGCAACAACTCAGTTTGGGGAGGGTGAATGCAGAATTACCCTGAGTCTGTGGGTGGGATTCTCACCAAGCAGAGTGACTCGAATATTTAGGTGTCTTGACATTTTTTCCCCTTTTCTTCAAATTTTGTTTTCTTTTTGTCTTTGATACCTGCATGAAATTTTAAGAGAAGGACAATCCCCTCTGAATCCTGCTCCTGTCAATGATGTAGAGCCACCATCATCCTTTCAGGTGAGCAACAGCAGCAGGACTGACAATTATGACCATGAAATCTTTGGCACCAGGGTGCCACAGAAGCTGAATGCACACCAGGATTTGGTGTGGAAGTAGCAGTGACTGGAGGAGTTTGGTATGTACAGTACCAAGATCAGCAGAATGCCTCCACAGTGGGCACTGAGCAAAGAACTTTTTGCAATACCCACAGTCTTGATTTCAGAAAGCTGATGGAAAATTCGTGGTGGTTGTGTCACCAYTGCCTTAGAAAAACACTTGGGCACCACCCATATTTCAGCCTTTGCACCCTTTTTATGCCCTGAGGGAGCAGAGAGGTTTAATTTGTGCACAACAGGGAYGTGTTTTCCCAGTTCACTAAGGACAACACAAACCCCACATCTGGGCCTAGGATCTGATGGCAAAAAACAACAAAACCCCCAAACATCACCGGTGTGTCCAGAAGGCCTTTCCAAGATCCTTGCCAGCTTTTCTTTTTCCTTTTTCCCCTGGGTTCCTTCTCACTGGGAGACCTTTTTTTTTTTTTTGGTGTTTCTTAAACTGCTGAGCTAATGCTGAATTTAATGGTAATATCATTTGATACTAATATTTCACTTTTCCATGGGTTTAAAATTGATTGTGGAGATCTTTATTAGAATTGCTTACAACTCAGCAAAACTAGAACGTGTAAATAGAAGTATAGAGACCCCCCCCCAAAATGTGCCAAAATGAGAGGTGACTTAGGTTTTGGTGTAGCTTATGAAATGGAAGACCACAAAGCACCACACTGCTGATAAACAGGCCAAATGACTCATTTTAAGATCAAATGGAATGTTTTCTAGGTGTGAATTACAACTCCTACCACATTTAGTATGCCTAGACTGAAACACACAACTGGGTGACACAACTGGAAAAAGAAAGAGGAGACTCAAAAGTGATACAGTGGGTACTTTCAGAGCCCTATATTTTTCCTGAATATTATATTTTCCCTTTCCTCAGTTGCACGTATGTTTCTAAAATTAAAAACAGGGATCTGAGCTAGCATTAATCCTGTAACAACTTCTGCAGATCCCCCAGCCTTTGACATTTACAGGAATTACTTTATTGAGTTTTACAGATTGCAGTTTTGCTAAAACACAAAGTGCAATCACGTTGTATCCTCTGCAAGGCTTTAGGCCACCTGAAAGGAAGGTCACTATTCCATTTGAAGTTTGCCAGCTCTTGCATTTGTACACAAATGAGAACATGGCACCACAGCACACGTTCCTGAATCCAGCAAAATACTTGCAGCTGGAGAAAGGTTATAAAATCCTGCAGTGCAGAGAAAACCAGACCAATARGGATTGGGGAAGGAGGAAATCCAGCCAGTTTGAACACACAGAAATGACAGCAATAGAGAATTTTAAGAGACACCCTGCCTACAAAGTACCAAGAGCACACCTGGGMTCCCCTTCTATTTGTGTACTTTTGCTGCCAGCTGAATTGCCTTGTGAAAACCCTTCTGCTTTGTTACAGAACAGTTGTGGCCTTGCTGATGTAAAAGAAAAAAAAAAAGAAATAGCAAGATATTATGATGCTGTGTTTATTACACACTCCTCTTTCTGAAATTACACTGGTTTTTTTTCCTCCAGCAGATGCTAGGCTCTAACAGATTATGCAACTGTTTCCTATGCTGACAAGGTCAGAAGTTTGTGAGTCATAATCCCCTCTTGGAACAGACTGAAAGAGGTGGTAAAGCTACTTTTGCAAGATTCAAACACTTTTCATCTCCTTGCCTTGGCTGGTGAGTTTTAGTGTGCCCAGGATCAAAGATTAACCAGCATTMATGGGCTGCACCAGGTGGAAGTCAGCTTCTTCATATGTATGATGTATCATTTATGTCATGAGGTGTTAGCACGTGATAGGGAGAGYTGAAATGTTTTGGGAGAGACTCCGTTCCTTCAATTAAAGGAAAAAAGTCCCTATCTTTCTTTTTTTTTTTTTTCTGTTTGGTCATGTGTGTGATCAAATATGTAAAGTACATTTACTGTACCTACTGTGATTAAAGSACACTTTGCTGTATTCAATTCCCAAAGCAAGGGCCATGGCCAATGTTTGTTAGGGTACAAGGTTATTCCCTGTTCTGCCATTCTGTCCAGAAACATCCCTCAGATCTACAGTGGTTTATTTCTGGTATCACTTGATCTGCTGCTGCTGAACAGTGGGTAGTGATGGCAGTTCTGTGGTGAGGGTATTGTTATTCTTGGACAACAGGATGGGCACTCCCTCACCAGCAGATGCATCCTCAGGCTGCTGCTGCCTGTCGTCATGTTTGAAAGACTGAGGAGTGGGATGGGTGGGGTATTTTTCCAAGGGCATGTTTCCAGGCTCTACCTCTTGTCTTACAAACAACTGCAGAGATTCCAAAAGGCAGAGGCAACACTCTCATTTTCACTTCTGACACAATCACACATGGACATCCACCTCTGGATTTCCTTTTATTCTCATTGAGGCTCGTGGCATATGAAAAAAAAAAAAACCCAAACTCAGAGAGATTTTGGTGTTACTGCATCCCTTAAAGACTAGCTCYTTGTTTTGTGTCTGGATGGAGGCAGCTGGGTCCCCCAAGCTGTGCTGTTACCTCCCTGTGTTACATCAGCACTGCACTGCAGGGAGCAGAGGGAACAGCTCTGCTACACTGAGTTTTATGTCTTCTTCTCAGTCTGCAGGGGCACTGAACACTCTGTGCATCCCAGGCTCTGCCTCCAGTCCAGCCTTGCAGCAGCAAGAGAGAAAACCCAGTYTGTTTGTCAAACAAATCTCCTGCACTTCTGGACTCCCTTGAAAAGCAGCCACAGTGGCCATGCTTTTGGCAAGCTGGGGAAGTCAGCAGCACAGGAACCCCTGGAAACAGAATTTATAGTCCCTGGGAAACCATTAATCTAAGAAGTTAAGTGATAAGCTGAAGAGCAGCACAGGATGATGTCACTCATTTCAYCTCAATCTTTCAGTTCTGCAAAGAATCCTCAGCTTGGGGATAGGCTGGCAACATGTGGCTGCTTCATGGCCTTTAAAATAACTTGCTGGATCCTTATTACTTCCTCTAAGACAGCTTTTGTACCAATGAGAAACCCAAAGATAATTAGAAAAGCCACCCTAAAAATTATTACATGACTGATAAACCATGAAGCTGATAAGGTTCTTGTAAACTTGTCTATAAATGCAGTTTGTGGCCATGTGCTCTTGGTGAGAAATAGATCAGAGCCGTAAAAGGGGCAACTTACATTTTATGTGAACATCTGGGTGAAGTRTATGTGTCAAACATGCTAAATAAAAACCAAAATCTTTGAACTTTGACCCCAGATTTATTTTCTAGGATTGACTTTAAATCTCTCTCCCTCTTCTCCCCAGCTTCTGGACTTGTCAGAGTTTCTGGAGGCCCAGACTTTGATGCATGGCTTTGGAACAGYCTGTGTGTAATTGAAAAATTCACAAGCAAATACCTGCACTTTCTATGTGCCACCTCCCAAAACAGCACTTTGGGATTAACATGAATTTTCTTTTTTTGCATAAGGATCTGAGAGAAGCACATGTAGAATTTCTMTGGATTAAAGAATTTATAAAACTAATTTAATCATGAGAGAAGTAGGATTATTTTAAAGGCTGAAGACTTTTAAAATTTTCCTAGCAGGTATGCYGGGAATCCTCTGCTTCTTAAACATTTAAATGCATAACACCAAAAGCAGCCACAACTAATTCACAGCATGAGAAAATAGATACTCTTCTCACTTATTTAATTCTGATCAGAGCTTATTATTTAAAAATGTAAATATTTTACCAAGCTACAAAATTTTTAAAAAAGCAAAATAGCACCACCTGGTGCTGATCCAAGTTTTTCCATCAGTTCCAATCTCTCCGTTTGAGATKACTGCTGTACAGATAAACCAGAGGCTTCCACAAGATCAATTTGAGGTCAGGTAAAGAAATAGCCTTATCACTATTCTTGTTATTAATGCTTTGGCTCCTTTTGCTTGTGGACTTTTCTTCCCTCTAAATCTTTGTCTATTATTTACCAGTTTTTAGGGACTTCTAGAAAAAGTTCTTTTAGCTTAAACATTCTGGATATGTGTAAGGAGTTATTAAATAAAATATTATTTCTAGGCTTTTCTTCAGGTGGTTTAGATTTGAGGATCATTAGAAACTCCAGATAAAAATTAACTTCACCACTCTTATTCTTTGTTTCTAATTATTTCTGGGCTTCCTTGTGTTGCTCAGGAATAAAAGCATCTTGAGGTTAATCCCTGTATCCTGAAAGGACTCCAGCTGCCTAAAACCTGTCCAAATCAATGGGCAGTTAAATGCCTGAGGGGATGAATCCCTAAGAATTCAATTTCTAGGCATTATCTATTTATTTCTGAATCAAAGTCCCCCATTCATTCCTCCTCAGTGACTGATGGCAACATTCTGATCACTTTGTCCCACCAGCACCACTTGGTGGGTGTGCCACTGTTTTGCCTATGTTACTTTTCAAAAATGAATTATTATTTCTTGTGAAGTAAAAGAAATTATAAAGCAAACACATTCCCGGAATAAACATTATAAATAAACAAACCAACAACTAGGTAAACTCTCACCAATGAGTAGGGGACTTCTTGGGAGTCTGCCACAACATTGCTTTGGAACTTTTTTCCTGTTCTATTTTAATGTGTTTGAAGTACGAAAACCAACAAAAAAAAATGGAATTTTCTTCAGATGAAYGAAGCAGAAGTAAGAAATTGCTGACCGGGAAGCTGAGAGATGCTAGGGACGTACCTTCCTGAGTGCACACAGCAGGAGGGTGGGGAGATTTCAGCCACCAAGGCAGAACAAGGGTGATATTGTGCGAGGGAGCTGCTGGAACATCAAAGCACCATCAAAGCTGTTTGGCTTGGGCGCTGTGCTGTCATGACACATTGCTGCATGTCAAATCAAAGCAGCCCCTGCTCCAAAAATAACTGTTGTTTCTTAGATAGTYGCTAGCTAGATGACAAAGTCCTGATGTTGGTGTAGCTTTTATGATCTCTTTTTGGGAGAGAACTCTGTAAATACATTGTGTCATGTCTTGGCTYGGTTGTTTTCTTCCAGCACTGGGGCTGCTTCTCACTGTGTGCACATAGGAAAATCAGGGCAAAGTATAAGAATATGTGTCAAACATGCTAAATATATATTAAAAAAAAAAAAATCTTTGAACTTTGATCCCAGATTTATTTTCTAGGATTGACTTTAAATCTCTCTCCCTCTTCTCCCCAGCTTCTGGACTTGTCAGAGTTTCTGGAGGCCCAGACTTTGATGCATGGCTTTGGAACAGCCTGTGTGTAATTGAAAAATTCACAAGCAAATACCTGCACTTTCTATGTGCCACCTCCCAAAACAGCACTTTGGGATTAACATGAATTTTCTTTTTTTTTGTGTGAGAATCTGTCTCGTGGAGTCATGGAGTGGTGCTTTAGGATGGGGTGCTTTCCCTGTCTCTGAGATAATGCAATCCTAATGAGTCTGCAGTGCAACTTTTAATTTCTTCTTAATTTCTAATTAAGAAATTCTCTGAGATTCTCTGGAATCTCAGCCATTTATTTGCCTACCCTCTCATGGAAGATTTGTGTTTCATGGTGGGACTTTCTTTACCACGGGTTTGTTTTCAACACCCACGGAGGCACTTAGAAGTGCAACTCGCCAAGATTACAAACAAAATCTCACTGTGAATTTGAATTTCCWGGCTAGAAACACCAGAGGGCATTGCAAGTTCTGTGCTCATCCCTGTGGTAACTCCACTGCGCTCTTCYGTCTTCTCAGTTAACTAATGAATAACTCAGATTAACTAATAAAAGCTTGCTAATATGGTGGGAAAAGCTGCAGAGAACATTTGCAGACTGCAAAAATACTTCTGGCACTTAAACGACAAACACAGTGTTTGCTTTGGTCAGCAAGCAAACACCATCAAAACAAATATAATGTGAAGCTGCACATGGATTTCTCTGAAAATGGAAGCAAAACTGTGTGAAGGACATCCATTTCTGTAAATAGAATTGTCTAACTTGGCAGCTGGTAGGKTTGTATATTCCAAGCCTATTTCTGGTCTGAAAAGTAGAATATTTTTTCCCCATAAGCATTGTACAAATTCTGTTCAAAGTGTAAAAAACAAAAATGCTGATGGTTTCAACAGGGGTCAATTTTAAGCGAGTTCAAGTTGGTTTCTATGAAGAGAGAAGAAAAGCACAGACAGAATGTATATCCACAAAGGGGGGTTTAGGACTAGTTTGGAAATCAGTGATGGGAGTAGAATTCGCAAGACTGTTCTTTGATTCTGCTGCCAAAAATCCAGGCTTTTCAGAAGCTTCTGTCCCCTGGAAAATGTCCCTGATTGTTCTTCCCGGAAATAACAGTGCAGGAAGAATTCTAGGGGCAAAGAGACTTCTTGAGACAGAATTGCTCGTTTGGGATGCACAGAGGAATGTCTTCCTTCGAGGGGACAAGTTGCTCACCCTCCCTTATCTTTATCTCTTTTAGATGCCTGTTTGTGTCTGCATGTGCCAGACTTCAAAGATGTTTGGGGTTTTGATTGGTTTGTTTGGGTTTTGCKGGTTTTTTTAGTGTTTGGTTTTTGGTTTTGGTGCGTGGTTTTTGTTTTTGTTTTTGTTTTTGTTTTTGTTTTTGTTTTTGTTTTTGTTTTTGTTTTTGTTTTTTTTTTTTTTTTTTTTTTTTTTTTTTTTTTTTTTTTTTTTTTTTTTTTTTTTTTTTTTTTTTTTTTTTTTTTTTTTTTTTTTTTTTTTTTTCTTGTTTTTGGTTTGTTTGTTTGGAAAGTGCAAATGGTGCCACAGTGTTGGAAGTGAGGGAGCGATGCCAAGTGATGCAAGCAAAGGCAGSCTTCTCCTGCTCCCCTGATTCCTGACAGCTTGGCAAACCTGCCCTGGCTGTGCACTGCCCCAGGCTTTAGTGTTCAACCAAAAATGATGAAYCTGGATGTTTTTCCTCAGTCATTTTGCACACTGGTAACTTACCCAGCCCATGTAGCTGTGCAACAGCCTCTGTCATGACTGAATTGTTCTCAGGAATGTTGGAGACTTCATACCAAGAAAAAGACATTCCCCCTTTTTCTAACTGAGTTTTCTATATTGGGAAAATCCCAGGAAGTGCAGAGCTAGGATCCATACAGACACARATGTCATTATCAGCAATATCAGGAAATCAGAAAATCAATGAAATTTGCCTCCCATGACTTGAGCCCAGTCCCAGCAAATTCATATTCCCCCTGGAGAATGAAGACACAAAGGGAGGAACACTAGGAAGTTCTGCAATAGGGAAACAAGCAGACAACCCTTCTCTTTTGATCAAAGCTTTTGTGCAAAACCCAGTGTAGAATGTAGCATTTGACYTGCAGATAAAAGTAACGGTGACTAAAGTCATGCTTCCACTAATAGAAAATATATTATTTGAGGACCTGAATTTTGTTCTTTGACTACAATATACAATATTTTATGCCATTTCAAAAAAGTATGTTTTGTAAGGAAAAAGAAAGGGAAATGAAWTTTTTTCATCACTGGATTAGTGTTTCAGGTTCACTTTCAAAAAAATCTGTAATTCAAGATAAACAAGAAGAGAAATGTGATCAACTCTGAGAACTCTCGTGACAAGGTTAATAGGGTATTGTATATATACCTCTCAAATATTCTTTCTGTCCATAATTAGCTGTAGTTAAGAACTTAGCAGTTCATCAGTGCTTACTTGTCATCCATTCCAGGCAGTGGCAAACCACAGAATCATTTCTTTATAGCTGTGGCTAGTCAGAAAATTATTTTTTGCTTCTTTGGTGGTGAACTTGCCACAGCAATGCATGCATTAATCTGCATCTTTCAGGTTCCAAACAATATAAACTTTAGTATCTGCTGTCTGCTCTCCCTGGCACATGCAGGGTTTCCTGGCACAGACCAGGTAAAACATGGGACAAGTGTTTGTAGCCAGGTTGAAGAGTCAGATGCACGACCAGAACTTTGGCCAAAATTAATTAAAGGAGTTTTTATTGACTGTCTAACCTGATTACAGCATCTTTGACTTAACTGGAAAACAGGTACATCGAGTTGAACGTTAAAGTCACAGTGTACTTTATGCAGATGTAACTGCATTTTAAAATCAGCAAGATAAAGCCTCATTTCCTTCTCGAGAGACTCTCAAGTGCCTTTATCTGTAAATTATGTGTACATCTTGAATGTGCATAGAACAGCTGTGTGACTGCCTGTCAATATTCAGTAGTTTATTGAGAAAAAAGACTGGGATTCATCAGGAAGATTATTGAGAAACCAGATCAGCCTATTGCCAATCAGGAAAGTGATATGAAAASTCCAGGCTGTGTTGAAGGAGACTGCCACGATATATACAGGGAAAAAGCAAATACACTGTTAATTTGGAACATAGACTAGCTGCAAACTCTTTGTGATATCTGGTACCTGCTGCACAAACCACTGCAACTTATGTTTAGTTGGAGGTCTCTTAAACACAAGTGGTTTATAGGAAGAAAAAAATGCAACTGCAGTG
This sequence comes from Alauda arvensis, assembly GCA_902810485.1. NCBI lineage: Eukaryota > Metazoa > Chordata > Aves > Passeriformes > Alaudidae > Alauda > Alauda arvensis. Next base: position 51,615 of record CADDXX010000301.1, read on the forward strand.
AGGCAGAGCACATCTCTTCAAAATAATACCCACACATTCCAGAAACATCTGTAAAGGCAGAGTTAATGCAACTCTGCTTTTATTAATGCCCAGTTATGTCAAGATGCATGACAGAGCTTCACTATTGTAATAAATCAGTGGCAAGGTATGCCATAAAATCATATTGTAGCTTAGCATGATGTGTTCTGATTGGTACCTGATGAGGTCAGGCTGTGGATTTACTGGGGATCTCTGGAAGGGCAAGGTGCACTCATGTTTTCTGGATTATGCAATTGGTTTCCATCTCATAGAGAACTCTGAAATACTCCTCTTGTTTTTTCTGAAGTGTTATTTGAAGCATTTAGAATATTTCTGCATGTATTACATGTAGACATTATTTTTAAAATGCTTTAAAAATAATTTAATGCACAAATCCTTCAAATCTCATGGAGTTCAGGAGCTTTTTTGGACAACTACCCTACATTGGTGCTGTACATGTCTTTGGATATTTACAGGTTAAAGCATCCTGTTTTCTTCTTTATGTCACTGAAAATGGATGTTCAGTATGGAGAGAGCTCTGAAAACAACAGCTGATCAAGCAGTTAAAAACATTCTTAAACTTGGAGAGTTGGATTCTCAGCTTTAAGGCCTTTCATGAAAAAACAATAAAACTTTGTCATTTACATTGCATTAGTTCCATAATAAATAAATTTTTTGAATGTGTGCAGGGTTTTAAAGAGTGGTTCAGCATCTGACTAGAAGACAGAGCTTTCAAGAAGAACCTCTCTGATTTCATGCTGAMTATTGAGGAATGCATTGAGAGCTCAAGTCCAGGGCGTCCTTTTGCACCCCTAAAACAGAACATAAAGTTACTAACGAGTTACTTTGCAGAATTCTTTAGAGGTTGGATGTTCTGATTGCTCTCATCATTCTGCAGGGCAGCAGAGGCAGCTCTTCCAGCTCTGTAAAGGAAGAACACAACAAATTGCCCTCCAGCCAGTTAARGAATCCTGTAAAGGTTAAGGAGTTACATTTCTGGAGAGAATCCCAGTTTGATCTCCTCCACAAAAGAGGCCAACAGCAACAGCAGGGTGTTACTGATTAAAGGCTGGAAAATGCAGACAATATGATTTCACAGAAGACTAAAGAAATAAAAATCACATAGTGCAGTTTTAAAGTATGTTAAATCAAAGATTTGAAACCAGTACCTATTTCAGCAATTGTAAGAAACTGGTTTTAAGTTAATAAGTCATTATACCTAACAACTTGTACTACAGATAACCTTTAAATAATATTKCTGTATTTGAAAACCTTTTTGTTTCCTCAGATAKAAAAATAAACATTCCAGATCAGACTTTGTGCTGAATAATAAGGTGTTTTCTCAAGTACAGSATTTAAAGAAGTAAATTCTGCTTAATCTGCAGCAAGCACTGAAAACAGCCCCCAGCAAGCTGCCTCCCCAGAAATCATGGGAACTTTTCCTGAGGACTGAGTTTATCAACTGCAATTTTATATTTACTTCCAGATCATTGATCAAAATATTAAATACCACTAAACTTAGWTCTAATACCAGGAAAATCCTATCAGATGCAGTTTCATTGAATTAAAATTTCTAGTAGATATACATTTGAGATATATTAACATTTTTCAAGCKAGTTAATGTGCTATTTTAAAGAATATTTTTTTAGATATAATTCCAAAATCTACATATATTGCCATGCAGTTTATAATGAGGTCCAAAGGCAAATATAAATCAAGGAAAGCTCATTCCTTTTACTCTTCTTTACAACMTGAAGTTTTTATTGCATGAGTCCAATACATTTTTTTCATTTATGTTTAAAATTTCTTACTGAGAACAGCATAACCCATCTTGATTAACTGGAATGGGAAGAAACTTTACAAAGCCATGTTTGCTATTTATTTATCTCTCTGGAGTGAACCTGGAAGAAGGACATCCTGGTTTTCAGAATAACTGAAAATCCCTTTTACTTCTGAGTCTTGGAAGTTTCCATCAGATCCCAGAGAGAAGATGAATGATTTTCCCACAGTGGTCACCATCAACAGGAGGCTACAAAAGTCTATTTAGACCTTATTACAGGCCAGATTTGATTTTGTGGTGCTCCACATCTTGTGCTGGATGTACTTTGGGTTAACATGTCCACGGGCCCTGAATTTGATTCTTTAAGGGACAAACACAGCTCTCAATTTTTACAAGTCCACATATTTATTTTCATGATGCTGTACTAAACGTAATGGGTGCATTTAAAAATATGCACAGCATGTGATTACTTAGGCATTTTTATCTCCTGGTGTTCCTATCAGATGTGGAGAGCTGTCAGCATGAAATGRGATCCTGTAACTTCTCAACCTTATCTAATATGAAAAAAAAAAATAATCAGCACACCAGAGTGTTTTATGGATTTTTATTGTTTAGAGATGCCTGTAATTGCTTTGTAATGCAAAAAATACACACCACGTTCCAACTCTGCTCTCCAGAGAGCTGGGTCAACAATTCCCCTTGCTGGCTTTTAGTTCCATTTCCCTGCCTGCTGGGGCTTTTGTTTTAAATTACCCATCCAGTCATTAACTTCTGCAGATTTTTCATATTAARCCCAACAGTTACAAATGCTTTAATTTTATATTTTATTATTTGCTAGAGCCCTCCAGCTGGCCAGATTCCTCCTGTGTCAACATCCTGACACTTTTGTTTGGAGGATACATCAGCATGTCCAAGGCAATGGCCAAATGAAATCTCCATTATCTCTGTTTGAATGCTTTAAAAGGCCGTGTATTTTTAATGAATAGGAGRAAAATCAAAGACACAAGAACATCTTGGGCCTTTGCACATAACAAAGGGGGCATATTTATTGGCTCCTTAATGCTGAGTGTCAGATGGCTGTGCTGGGAGTCGGCAGTCTCAAGTGCTCCCTCACCTAGAGGGAGTATTAAATGCAGAATAAACACTCCAGGATAAACGGAGGGGCCATTTTTCCATCAGAGTAGCGGGTGGGTCTATYAAGTTAAATTATTAACAGTGAAACTGAAGTCACAAAGCCTCGGATGAAATTCCAGGCAATAACTCATAACTTTATAGCTTTCTATCCTTGATTATTCCTTCCTCCCTAAACGTTGAATATATTTCTTTCTACAACAAAAATAAGACACCTTCCTTCTTTTTTATTTTTCCTCTTCTCTTTTGGCTCTTCTTTCAGGCTTGGTATTGATTCTATTTTTCCCCTCACCTCCCTTGCAGAGGTTTTAACAGCTCATCTCCCTCCATTCTGTTCCCTTCTTGTCCTGTACTAGTGACAAGTCTTCCTTRTTGTTCTAACACTCAGTATTTGCTGCTCTAATTTCTCATCTTCTCTTTCCTTGGAGCTCAACTTTCACGATAGAACAGTCATGGAAGCAACTCCAAGAGGAATGGTTATTGTGTATGTTCAGGAAAAAGCTAGTCCTAGTGGTATGATTTGGGAAATGTCATGGTCATGTATTCATTTTCCCAAATGTACGTAATTTCTTTTGGCTCCACTAGGATATCAGATCTAATGCTTTATGTATATAGAGAGGCCAATCATGCCTGAATTTAAATTCTATAAATAAGCCTAATTTCCTGATAAACAAACGAGGAAAACATTAGCTCACAAGTTTTGAGGCTCTCAGACTGTTTGGGTTGGATGGTTCTCTGCACATTCCTAAAGTGACCACAGAGTCCTTTTAGATCTGTATATACAGAGGAGTGAGACCTTAAATACCTTAAAGATTCAAGTTGTTCCTAACTGGAACTGATCATACTTCCTGATTCTTGAATATTTAAACTTGGACTGGGACAAAATAGTCTTAAGAGAAAATGTGAGCAAGAGATTTCCATGGTGCAGGTGAAGAGGATAAGGCATTGAGACCCTGCCACCATAAAAAACTACCTGGAGTCTGGTTTGCTATCAACAGAACTGAAATCCTCATTTTATGAAGAGCCAGCGAATGAAAATCTTCAGCAATGCGACTTCTTCCATTGGTAAAATATTGTTTTCCTCCAGCAGTTTCAACCTACAGAATTTTCCTGGATGGTGTGAGAGTTTACCAGGACAACGATGGGTGTGAGAGTTTACCAGGACAAGGATGGGCGTGAGGTCTCAGGACAAGAGCAGTTAACAGCCAAAGCTCCAGGAAGGTGCATCCTGCAGCTGACCCTGGGATGTCAGCAGCCACTGCCTGGGCTCAGGGGGACTCAGCTCCAGCACTTATTTGATCACAGGCCAGGCCTGCTGATTGCTGCATGTCAAGGAAAACAGGAAAAATTCAGCAGATAATACAAAACTGTGTAGAAGAGGAATTGTTGCCGAGAGAGTTCAAACAGAACATTTTGGACTCGAGTCAAGAAAAAGCTGAGATTATTTGGAAAAGAGTGTCAGGCAAAAGGATATGCCAGTGAAAAGGTCAAAAAGGAAGTTTAAGGCAAAGCAACGTGTCTTAGATGGTTGAGAACTTTGAATTAACAGACTAAATTTTKATATTGTTGCAAAAAACCAGCAGCTCTCTCAATTAAACCCTATCAGGCTATTGTATTTATGATTAATGCATCCTGAAAACAGCATACACAATACATCAGACGCAGGAAGGCTGGAGTAAAACCTGTCCCAGGTTGTACAAGGTAGTTCCCACATGGAAAGAGTAAGAATGGTGTAACCAGCTACCAAATGTAGTATTTGCTACATCCTGTGCCCTAAGGCACTGTTTACATTTATGTAAATAACATTTATGGAAAGAAAGCATTGATGAATGAAGAGAGAGCCATTCCATTGCTAATTTCAGCATGACCTCTCAATTTCTCTACAATCATTGCTGCACCAAAAAGCCCATCAAGTTTCAGACAAAAAGTTATTACATGTATTCATATAAATGTATTGATTCAGGATTTTACCTGTTTTTGAAAAAYAAAGTAAAGCTTGAGAATTATTAGCATGCAAGAGCACAAATGCAGGGCAGAAAAAATAATTACCTAACATAACATGTTTCCCTTTTCAAAATGACCTTAACTAGGTAGTGCACACACCATATAATCTTTGGAGTCACAGCTTTGCTCTGCCAAAATTCCCCTTGCAAATGGTGTTACACCTCCCTTCATGGTCCAGAARCATCAGATTGATAAAATCTGGAGAAGAGAGTGCTAAAGTAGGACTTAAATCAGCCTCGTTGTATCACTTAACGCTTATTTGAATGGACCATCCAGAGAGGAAACATCAACAGAAGTCCTGTGAAAAGCAGAGCTTTAAATTGATTTAATAAAATAAAATGTCYCGATTGTTATGAAAACATTGCCGAGGGCTGTRAACAGACTCCACTGCCTTGCTTTTRACATTCAGCTGAATRTTCTACGTGTATTTCAAGATTTGTTTGTTCTGGAAACACAGCAATCTGCCTCGGGCAGATGAGTAACAGGCAAGCTGGCATAGTCGATTGTATAAGGCATTCTGAACGGGCAGCTGAAAAGCAACTAGTTAAAAATCAGCAATCCTGYTTCAGAGAACAAAACAAGAGACTCCAAAGCAGTCTCTTTACTAGGTTTTATTACTGTTTGAATTGCAACAACAGAGGAAAAAACCCAGGCATCTTTCTTTGAATGGCATTGTTGAAGAAATTCCTCTCAAAAATAACAGTAAAGCAGAAGTGAGTGCCTTTACACACAGGCCAATTTGCATCATCCTCACATACAGAAAAGCCATGGCACGTTTGTTCGAAATGCATTCAATATAAGAACAGCAACCTTCACTTCTCTCTTTTTGGTTTACAGAGATAATTATTTAAAAAAACCACATTCAACAGGTTTCTGTTAGAATTTGCCTTCTTAACATACAGATTTGCGCCATACATCAATACCTCATCTTAAAACTCACCCTCAGCTGTGTGTCTGGAGTGATTCTGAAGGAGACAAAGGGCACCTGTTGTTTTTAAACCCTTATGCAGCTCTTCCAGCTGGCTCACCTCACTCTCTTGCCTCCCACTCCACTGATTCCAGGGCTCCAAATATCTTCTTTTTTCCCATTTCCCTAACCTTAACCTTGTCCATTCGCCCTTACAACAAACATGCTAATTGTTTCTGTCAACAGGCTGGGTCACAGTYGACAGTTCTGTCAACTGCTTTCCTTTTTAACACCAGTGACTTGAGGCTATGTGTAATCGAGAGGGGGAGATGGTGTTTTCCCATTGAGACAGAAAGAAAAAATCTCGGAGCACAAATGTTCCTGAGGATTTAATGCRTATATGTATGACTGTGTGTGTCTGCTATCATGCAGCATCTTAGRTTTTTTTGGACTGGTCTCCTGTAAAAAGTTTTAATTGATCCAGTGTCTTGTTTTATTGCAACAGAAGCTAACGACACATGTAGAAAAAATTAAATATGCCTCTATTACATATACAGCAATAAGAAAAAAGGAAGTGCTGTGCTARAACATAAATTCCAAAGATTTTGACAGGTGAAAAAAGAATAGTTTTAGTTGACCATTATATGGAGCTATTGCACACTTTTCCATTCACAAAGAATGCTTTTCTTGAATTTCAGCTCTTGAGGAAATGCAGGGATTTTGGGTTTTGTTAGTGATCTCTGCAGGGAAACTGAAAGTAATGGGGAAAATTCACTATTTCTTATCTGGAGGTGATTTTGATGCCGAGTTTTCATTTGGAAGGTGGAAATTTATATTTCAGTTCAGGTTCCTGTGATGCCATCAGTGACTCGAGAATATAAAGTAAAATACGCAKCATGCTGCAAACACTTCCGAATTAAATAATTTAACGTTACTGAAATGCTCTGAGAGAACATCACCAGGCTCCTGACAGGACAGGAATKAATTCACTTCAGCAAGGGAGTCTGCCTTTTGCCTTGTGACTTCAAAAATTTAGGGAACGTCTATCCTTAGAAGAACTGCAGAGGTACAAGAAGGTGCAGAAGRATTAAATTGTCTCCATTAGTTTAGGAATGCTGTAGCAGGTTATGCTCTCGTTATACTGCAGGTGTAGAAGAAAGGATTTCGGGTGATCTCAGCCCTGATGGGYCGCAGGTGTGCCCATCACCACAGCAGAGGGAAGGCCTGGCCCTCAATGGGTCACAGCTGTCACTAATTAAGGTGAGGGTGATAAAAGGCGGGGTGGGTTGGGCAGGTGGCTCAGTTCGCAGGGGGAGCTGCTGAAGGAAAACCTCTAGCAGGTAGGGGGGCCCTGA
>CADDXX010000301.1:69700-146253 GCA_902810485.1 Alauda arvensis
GCTCTCTTCTTGTGCTCCCACAAAAGGCTGTGGCAGGTAATCTTGTGTAGAACACTGGCAGTACTTCTRTGGTCATGTTTCTTTAGTTGAAACTGAGATGCCTTTTGTATTTGAGAGTTTGATCTCCAAGCCAGGGGACAGAAAAGCCATTTCTTTAAATTTTACAGAAATTTTGTTGAGTACAAAATGTAGAAAGAAACAGGAGGCAATCTGGTGCTCGCTGTGGYGAGTGTTCTGTGGGGTAAGGATACTTGGATTTTCCTCTGCATTGGAACCTGGCAAATGGCTGCAGCCCTCCAGTTTGAGCTCAAGTGCTTTCTTTGGAATTTGGTTTAGAGTAAGACTTCAGGGCTGTGCAAAGGTGTTGCCCTGTTTTCTGCCTTTTCTTGGGGGCCGGGGTTACTTGACTAATAGCTGTGGTCTGGCTTGCAAGGGAGGTTAAAAACTGGTTTTACCTCTCAATCGTTCTAGAACACCTACTTAAGTAAAACATGACTAGGCAGCATCATTATATACATGATGATTTCAGTGTGTAACACTCAAGATTAAAAACCTAATATATCCTCATCATAAAAATGAGTATCCTGTCTTGACAGATCTYCTGAAAAATAAAAGTGAGCATTTTAAAGGGGCTCATTAAAGTTCCAATATTCACTGTCAGATATGTTTTATGCTAGGAAATGACAGTTCATGTCTTTCAGTGTTCATGTGGATCTACCTTAGTTCCTTAAGGTTTCTTTCTGAAGATAAAATTGGTTTWRSMAKWMAATCTAAATCAAGTATTAAAATATTTGAGGAGTCATAAAGAAGATGTGAGATTCATCAGAGGTAACACTCCCTGTCTTCACAATGAAATAAATGAAGGAAAATTATGCATGAGTCATCCCAAGTTAAAACTCAGAAAAATAAGCAAGCAAATAATCAGCGGAYCTATTTGCAGTTTCCTAGCAGGTAATTAAGTGACTAGAAAAAACAAACCTGGAACTTTCAAGATAAATCATATTAAAGCAGTCTAATTTTCATCTCTGGCAGGATTCCTTGTGTAGATTAGCGAYAACATGCCTCATGCACCTTAAAAAAGTTTTTGAGGTTGTCTCAGATGACATTCAGCTAAACAAATGAGTACAATTTGGTGTAAGATTAAATTGCTCCCATGTGAATTCAGTTTTTGCTGGAAAGTAATAGCCTATGCATGAAAGACTCCAAGCAAAATGGAAAAAATACACTAAGAGGAGTTCTCCAGGAGTCTCTCCTATGTTGATTGTTGTTCATTSTTTCATTAATAACTTGAGTGATGGAATAGAATATTTTATTGGCATTCCTGTGGAGAAAATRATCTTAGATTAAATAATTTCATACTAGAATTAACATATCATCTTAGAATTTAAAAGTGTCTTGATCAATTGCAGCAGAGYTTTGAAGTATTTAAAAGTGCAATTCACTCATGACGTGTAAAACCCACTGCCTTGAGGTAGGAATAATCAGAGTGTTTTTATGGCATCAAATATTGAATTGTTGGTACTCTGTAGCTAAGACAGCTAAACACAGAGCTGGTCTCAGAAAGAACCTGTTGGACATATTTAGGAACAGGTTAGAAAAACATGTATGAGAGATGGTTTATGTCTGTTTAATGCTGCCTCCTGGCAATGGGGTGGGCCAGAGAGATTCCCAAATCCCCAGCCTATGGAGTCCATTATCCCATGAGCCTGATATGCTGGCAGGAGTCACAGCTGTGAGGGTTGGATGTCATCTGATGTCCCCCAGCTGCCTTGAGTGAGGGGTGTACGTGACTGTCATTGAGCTACAAGTGAAGCCCTCCTTGTGGGGCTGGCAGAAAATCTGGCTGTCTGCCTCATTTGCCCTGAACACAAGGTGCTAAATGTCCACTGGGGAGTGATCTGGGCTTGAGATGAAATGAACACTTTTGGGAGTTTCATTCTATTTTATTTATCAGATTAATTTCATTGGTGGAGCCGCATCACTGAATGTATCAGTACCTCATGGTTTCTACATCCATGACTGGATGTTGATACCAGCAGGGATGATCCTCATTATTCTGTGGGATGCTGGTTGCTGTTCTTTGCTCTGAAGGGTGTTGACAGATGAATTAACTTCCCTCTATTGTTTTCATTCTCTAATGGCATACCCAGCTAATTCTTTTTCTTCTCACTTCAAAGCTGCTTGCTTTCTGACAGGCCAGAGATCTGCTGAWGGCAACACTCTTGAAATGTTGCTGGTCTTGGAGGGAACAGAAAATAATGGTGCAGTTTAATTGCTCAGAGCCAGCAGTCTTGTACAAAGGTTCTATTTCTGCATTGGCAGCTCAYGAAACCGCAGCAAAACAGAGGAGGGAAGTTTGGGGCAGGACTGCAGTGTGCCCAGAATTTAAAGGTGCCTTTGTGATCCCTTTTCCCTTTGTGAAGCTCTCCCCTCAAATATGMGAAGAGCCCTGAACTACAAAATGCCCCTTTCTGTGCCGAGCAAGTTTACTTGCTCTGAGGGGGTTTTGCCATTTAATGGACCTAGAGCATCACATCCCCTGCCCCAGATTCCTCTGAACCKGTCACTGCTCTGCAGTCACACAGCCAGCAGTCTGGGAGTACTGTCACAGGGATTATTTTCTCAAGCTGTGATGTAAATTTGCTGTGAATMTCTGGCATCTTTCCTAAATTGTTTAACTTTGCACAAGCCTGGCTTCTGTTGTGTATGTAGGGACAATTCAGCAAAACTGCTGGGCTTTGCTTTTTAGGTGGAAAAGCCTTTGTGTATTACCCGTAACACTTCTATCTTGCAGTCCCCTCCTGAAGCTGTGATTCACATGGCTGTGAACCAAAATGCATACATATGCATTCAAGTGAAAAACTGCATGTTTTTGACAACTGCAGCTTTTCCTAATAAGCATTTATAAGATAAACACCTCTATATTTAGAACTTAACCTCCCTGTCTCCCTCAGAACATGTGTGCAGTGAAACTTMTAATATTTACAGGAGTGCTTACAGATGTTTGCATTAGATCACAAGCTGTAGTAATCCAATTCATACCAACAGATGATGTCAGAAGCCATCTCCTATGATGGGGAAAGGGGAGTATTTGCACAGAGGTGCTAAAGGAGCCTGGGTTCCCTCTCCTGCAGGACAAGCAGTCCCTCCAGGTGGACACCACCATCTCTGCAGGGGTTCTGTGGCACATTCAAGGGTGTAAAAAACTTTTTCTCTTTTCCTTTCTTCTGTGTCCCACTTGCTTCTGTGGAGGATGTGTAGGTGTCTGCTGGTATTTTTGTGTACTGACAGCCCACGATGTGTGCTGAAACCTTTAGTTCAGTGGCACTTGGCCTGTCCGTTCAGAAAGGAAAAGGCTGATAGGAAGCAGAAAAAGTGGAAGTAAAAACGAGTCAGGAATATTTTAAATTCCAAAAGTCTTGTTGAATTGCCTGCACTAAGTGAAACAGCTTTGGGGGTTTTTAAAAGTGAAATAGGCTGGAGATTTTTTTTAATTTGAAAAGGTGGAAGACGTGTAAAATCAAAGCTCTATTGTGTGGCAGAGATATTGAACTAATCTGTGGCTTTTGAACTAGTTTTATTAAAATGCTGTCAGATCTATTAACTTTTTACATGAGTCATCCTATTTGGGGCACATGGGAAAATTCAGGAATAAAAGCAGCAGACTCTAGTCCGTGGTGGATAGAAGAGTCAAAACACCTGAGCTGAAGAACCCAATGTGTTCTGATGTTATTTTTATGGTTTTAATAGGAAGGATCACACCAGGGCCCTGTGTCAGAGGAAGTCACAGGGCCACGACTGTGCCACATGATGAGGAATTGCAGGCTGCACCAGTTGGTGCTGACAACAGGCTGAAGCTTCCGTTGACCCCTTCCAAAGAACTGGTGATCAAATCAATCCCAGGATTGCATGGTATGTTCTCCTCTGAGGGGAAAAAAAAAAAAGCCACCCAAGATTATTTTTTTTCTTGCAGTAGTATTTTTACCCTTTTCTGTGAGAAACTTGGAAAAAAAAAAGAAAAAAAAATTGACTTAATCTGCACTGGAACTTGGAAATAAATGTGAGTTTCTGTCCCATGGTACTCTGCAAGCAGAAGTTCTGCTTTCCATTTTCAGATGGCTGAGTGCTAGTTGTGCTGTAGAGTCTAGCTGTGAACTTTGGCTTTGCTTTGGCCCAGACATGTGGCATTGAGCTTGTTCCAGCACAGAGTATGTGAGGCATTCAGCTCCATAAATCTGCAGTCTCAGAGGAGCCCTCTTTGCAGCTCTGACATTAATGAGACACACCTGCACAGTGTCTGACTATCTCTGCATTATTCTGTGTGTCATGGCTCTCTGGTTCCAGCAGTGCACCACAACCAAGACAATAAAAAAGGGAACAGTTTGCTCATTAGGAATGCAACAGTTCCAGTGCTTTGGCTTTCATCCTTTGTAACATCTGCTGAGCAGCACTAGGTTTGATCAATGTCGAAATATCTCCACACACATTTATGAAAACAATAATGCGATAGAAGTTTAATTTTTGGTGTTGTGGGAGGAGAGGGGAAGGAGCATAATTTCACCTGTGGTCTGAAACCTGGTGAAAAGAGATGCTGGTCAACATTCTGCATTTTCTCTAGCTTAAAGGCTGTATATTATCCCTGTTTAATTAACAGAGTTTTTTGATTCACAAGTTTTAATTAACTAAGTTGTTTGACTGAGTGTGTGTCCATGTGAGAAGTGCAGAAGGGTCGAACACAAATTTAAAGAACACAGGATGAAGAAAGGAATGCAGGACTTCCAGAGCCAGCTGGTATCTATAACATCACCTGCTTTCTGTTAGGGTGAATCTTCCATTCTAAAGCCTGGCTTTGGACTTTTATTTGGGCAGAAATGCTTTTGTGCAGAGCAGAGCGATTCTGCTCTAGGCCTTGCAGAACTGGAGACCAGATAAACACCTCCAAATTTGGGAGGCTGGAAACTGGATCAAAGATCCTCGACAGTGGAGGCAAAAGTGGGTTAGGGCTTCTCAACAGTGCAGGCAAAGTTTTGTGGGGATGTGATTCTGGCAGAGGTGGTGAAAATCTTTTGGATAGGAGCAGATAAAGAGGGTGGAAGTGAGAAGAGTGCTGAAGGAAACAGGGAAGTTGAGAAGGAGAGAGAAAAAGGGTTGGGAGTTGGAGAGAGGGATAACTAGTAAAGAATCCGGATGTGTGAGAAACCAGGGGTGTTTTAAGGGGTTGCCTTAATACTGCCTCAAAGGACCACTTTTTCTGGGGGTGGGGAAAAAACCCCATATCTTTGCCATTGGTTTTGATTCAGTCAGAAGAGGGGAGAACTATTTTAAGTAGGGCAGCATGGAATAGAGAAGCACAAATACCTGTTTGCCTGTTTGGGAGGCTGTTATTGTGTGGAATGTAGCTCTTACAGGAGTGATTCCATCAAGGAGTTCATTAAAACCATTGATTCACTGAGGTGTGCTGGTGAACCTGAGACTCAGTTGCTTTGTATCAGTGAATTCAGTGCACTTGCAGGTTGGTGAGAGCATGAGTGAGAAAACATTTGTCCCTGAACACAGAGACATGCAAAGGAAGGATGACCTGGCTTTGGAATTACTGTGGAATTTACACAGGTAGGAAGAATTCAGCTCTAGGAGGCCAATGCTAATAACATTTTAGGTTACTCTTGTTACTTGCTCTTGGACCTGCAAATTATTCATTTTCTCATTGCTCATCTTTAACTGTTAGAGTAGTTTGCATACATTTATAAGAATTAGGATATGAAAAACTTTGAGGATTCTTTGGTCTGTGCTGAGGCTCTTTCAATATACACCTCTCAATGCCAATGCTGTGCATATCCTACATATAATACTGGAAAGGCTTAAAGAATTTTCGTTTTTTTTTTTTTTTTTGTTGCAGGAACACTTTTTAATAGATATTTCATTGTTTTGCATATAACAGTTCAAAGTATCTTGTGACCTTGCTGTTAACTGTGATTTTTCTGTGTTTTTTTTCATCAGTGTATCTATTGATTCAAAAACTCACCAAACAAGAGAAAGAGCAGAAAACCTAAAACTACTGTTGCTTGAGAGGCAAGGGTGACTATTTATTTTCCATACAACTCCTGTAAGTATTTCTACAGAGAAACAGAAAAGAAATCACATTTCTGTAGAAAAATAGATAACATGCTGAAGTAGCAGTGGAAATGTCAGTGTAGGCTGCTGCTTTTTGCTTATCAGTGTGTTCGACTCAGAGAAAGAAATCCCAGGCTGTGTGAACTGTCAGGGAATTGCTGTAGCACTGGATTGCTTTTGAAGAATAATTTAAGCTGACACTGGAAAGCAGTGTGCTGTCTTTTTATTTCGGTAGAGTTATCCTTGCCTTCCCACCTCTTTTCAACGCGATTTAAATGGTTGCTGTCAATGACAAAAATCCTGGTGTACACTTGTACTCCAGTTGCATCTTTTCCCAAAGTCAAACAGCCTCTGTTCCTCTTTCAGTGAGTGTTTCAATTGCTGTGAAATTAGGGCTAGGAACTCTTTATCTTTTTAAGATTCTCACCTACCAGACAAGTCCCTTCCYGGAGGTTTCTGACTCCTTCTGCACTTTGGATCACTTCCACAAAATGAATAGGAAGCTGACAAAGATCTGACTGAATACAATAATGACATCCTCTTGACTTAAAAACAATAATATTTTGCCTCAAATGCTGGCTATGTGGAAGGCAGTCATCTTCAGGAGGTGATGAATTGAATAATATGTCAAATGCTTTGAAACTCATTGCTTTTGTTTGCTCCTGTACCTTTCTTATATCACAATATTTCCTGTCAGTTTAAAGAAAAAAAAAATGAAGAAATACTTCTGAAAGGTTCTTGTTCCTTTTGGGTTAKACAAAGTTGCTTGTCAGCAGAGGAAGTTAGTTTTCTTTGGTGAACTAGAAGCCAGTGAAATGTATGCCATGAAACAAATATCCCACAGAGCACATGGATCCAGCAATAAAGCAGTTTCTAATCAGGCAGCAGGGCACGTGGCACAGGCCATAACTCTAGTCCAGAAACCACTTGSAACTTCTGCAACACTCAGGAGGCTGCTGCTCTGTCACAGCTTCTCTTTCCTGGCAATGTGAGCCACAGAATGCAAATTGGAAAATTCAAAGTTAGGCAAAATTACATTACAGCACACCCATAAAAGCTCTGCTTTGGTCAAGGGGCTGTGAGAGGAATTTGTCTGCAGCATTTGTGACCTACCAGATCTTGATGAGGGATTATTTTCAGTATGCAGCTCAGAAGGCAGAAAAAATGGCTCTGGAAACTGGACATTGGACAGAAGTATCTACTGAATGTGATTACATCTGTCAGCAAAATTCTGAGGATTATTCAGCAGAATAATGCCTAGCTGCTAGATCCATCTGGGGATGTGCTCTTMAATTCAATTTGTCCATTGGAACTGGAACTCCAATTTAGTCTGGTCATTTTGCATTAGGTAGCATTGTGAAAATCGGTACAGCATTCATGTATTTATCACTCATCACATTGTCATYAATTGAATTAATGGTAGTTTGTACTGTAGCTCTTCCTATCTGTTGAACTTCAGGAGAATTAAGGTGGCTCTGCCTGTGTAGCACTGAAGGTGGTGTGTGGAATTTCAGACATGATAACCCTGGTGGGAATAGCTGGATTTCTTTTTGATTTCAAATCTCCTGTTTTAAATAACAGTTTTCCRCAGTAATCTGTGTGCAGCATTCTCTCAGCACGGTGAAAGTATTAGCAATTAAACATTTGTAGGGGGTTCTGTTTAAGAACCAACAGAAGATAGCAGCATGACTTCAATCTCCTCTCAAGYTTTCCTAAATGTGACTTTCAGAAATTTCTTCCCCCTTTTTCTCCTGTATCATGCAACAGATTTTATCGTGCAATAATTTTCCTCCTGAAACTTAATGAGTATTATATCACTGGGATTGAAATGGGGCTTATAAAAAAGATAAAATAATTTCAAATAGGTTTTAAAAAACCAGTTCTCTTCAGAAATACATAATGCATAAAAGAGGCGTATAAAATAGCAAGTTAAATACATTGGAGTAATTAACAACGTAAAATTAAATTACCTTATGTTCAGATTCATATGTCAGTAAAAGGTTTTGCCAATTCATTTCCTCACTTAAGTTTAACTTTGTCGTCTCAGCTCATTTATTAAATTCTGTTTTTTCTGGCATCTGTTAGCTAAGRACACAGACCTCAACAATAGCACATTCAGGAAAACCTTTGCTCTCATGTCACTGGCTGCAAAAATGCTTGTGCTGTATTTGGATTTTTTTCTGGGAGGGATTTTTTACTCCCCAAGGCACTAAAAGAAACTCTCATGGATGACATTTTTCAAAATTATTGAGTTTGATTGAAGAAAATGGCCTGTTAAAGTATCCCCATCCTTTAAGTCRCATAGAAGATCATCAAAGGATTTGACTTTTGCTTTATTACTYGGGAAGGAGATTTGGTGACATATTTCTATTGTTCAGTTTATTTTGTAAACATTCCATTCATCTGCTTTTGACACAAATGATGTGATAAGTTGTACCCTGCCTGTATCCTCATACTCCCTCTTACTCTGAGTGGTTTTTGACCTCCCAAAGTGCTTTTAAAAGTGCTATCTCAGTGACCTTGTTACCAGCCAAATTCTTATTTGRATTGTGAGCTACCTAGTCCTGTTGTGACTGTAACATCACATGGCAATGCCAGGGAAAAATAGTTCAGTACTCGTGTGTTTGTTTTTTATTTTCACAGAGTAGGTAAGTGTACAATATTTGTATCAAATTAAAAAAAATCGAACAATTGCCAGTGTGAAAAAACCCCCTGTGCTTCAGTCCTCACTCCTGAATTTGTTTATGTTGAAGAAAATAGGGATAGTTGGTAAAATTCAGAAATATGTGAATGAATAAAGGTCTTGTGATTTTACTAGAGAAATTGTAGGAATAGGCAGTTGTAATATGGGACKGAAGATTTTGTTTAGTCATTACTCAGGCTGAAATTAATTGGGGAAGTTAAATTTGATGGACAAATTGGGTTACAGGAACACAGCCTGTGTGTGCCTCCTAAATTCTCCATCTGACATCAGCTGAGTGTCAATGAATTGATCTGGTTTACTTAAGCTGAGGGATATGTCCCTCTCCTTTGAGCTGCTACTGAAGTTCCTATACTTGTTAAAGTTCTCTTTTCTCCTTTTGCTCCCTGCCCAACAAAGCTCTTTTTGCTGTGAACTGCAATGCCTGCACATCTTGGTTTGCACCCAGGGAAAAAACCTCAACATTTTGCTCCTCTGGGCACTGTAAATGGTCTCAGAGTATTTTCACATATGCAGTGCTGCAAAGAGTAATTATTCACATTTTCCCCCCCAAATGTTGCCTGGAGGGTTGCTGCTTTACACAGTTTATAAACARAAGTAAAGCCAAAACCTCAATAAGCAAATGGCTTCCTCTTATTTGTATGTGAAAGCTTAATGTGCATGGAAATSCTAATTTGAGACTTCAGCAGGCAGAAAAGTTGTTACTGAGTAGACCCAGTCTGAAGTTCCTTGAGAATGTTATTTTTGGTAACTTTTAGGGAATGGTTATTTTAAGAAGCTGATGGAAGTTGCACTTCTACAGAAGTAGAGTTCAGCCCTGAAATTTAATAATTTGTYCAAAATTTGGTAGAAATTAAAAATTATAGTGGTATTGTTGAGTAAAAAGAAATTCTTCCAGTGTGATCCCTGTGTGTAAACTTCCCAAACGTGTCTGCCTTGTTTACATTCTCTGTAATCAAAATTCATAACACTTCAGCCCCATTTAGAAGTTGCCCTTACTGGCTGGAGAAACTTTTGCTTCAGAAAATCAGTTAAAAATGGAAAAGCCTCTCAGTACAGCTCAGACTCAGAASAGCCTATATTTTCCTGATATTGAAACACTGCACTTCTATTTGGCACACTTCCCTATTTTCTCTTCCTGTCTTGGCTCAATCCTTGGTCCTTTTCACTCTGTGTAGCCTTCCTTGCTTTCACAGCAGCAGGGATGTGAAACACACGTTATTTTGCTGTTTAGTAAATATTTAGGCTGTTTTAGATCACAGATAAGGACTTCAGAACTGATGCTCCACCTGTCGGTGAAAGTACAAACTTTAAGATGCACTTAGAAATCAATGTAAAATGATTTGACTTCGTTTTAGAAGAGAGGTCAGATTATTTTGGACCGAACAGTGGAAGGACAGAGAACGTTTTAAGGCTGTTGGCTCGGATTTCGCTGATGTAGGAGGGGTCATCCCCCTCTCCCCACAATGTGCATGTCTGGGCATCTTTGTTCTTCTTGAGTGCATTCAAAAGAGCTGATCTCTCAGTGTGTTGTTACATTAATCTAAAAGTCTGGAGAACTGTTGGGGTGAATTTCCTAAGCTGCACAGCCACAACAGGGTGTTCAGTTCTGTAAATTTGAACCCAACATCTCTATTGCCCAGAAATGCATCCAGTTTGAAAATTCAGTGGGACTGTGCTGGAAGGTCCCACAAGATGAAGTAGTTTCAAAGCAACTTCTGTAAATCATGGCTGGCCAGAGCATTTTCCCAATTCAGTAATTGCCAACAAAAATGGTGAACTGAAAAGAAACCTTACTGTCCTTGAAATGTAAAARCTCTTGCCTGCAGTAGGTAAAGGCTGAGGTGGTTTTACCAACTAACTTCACCTTTGTGATTAAAAGCAGAACTGCTGCAAGGAAGGGAAACTTCCCTGCCACTGAGTTTTGTGGCACTGCCATTGCTAATGAACATCCATGTGCCAAATGCCCGAACACAGGAGTTACTTGGGTTTGATTTACATGGATRTGTTGGATTTATTGGTAGATTAAGCACTGCCTCCTAGGGCAGATGTGTTTTCTAAAATCTTCTGTGTCCTAGAGAATATCTTACTCAGTGGCTTTCATGTGTTTGTTCTGGATTGAAACTTTAAGAATGCTCATCCTTGGGGGGGAAAAAAAGGAGGTGTGTGGGCGTAAAAAGGGAGCAAACTGCAGAACTGCATCCTTGTTTACTCAGGAAATGATCTTTTATTGCCAGCTAGAGTAGACTTAAAGCTCCACTCACCCAAGTAGCCCTCTGACCTGAATCAATCTCATTGATGTCCCCTATTTTTACTGATAAGAAAATTAACCCAAAGGCTGCKTCAGATGCCTGTGGTTTTCATGTTATGGTAATGAAAATCTTCCATTTGTTCTGCTCACAAACAGAGCAACTTAAATGATTTAAGTGCAACCACTGAAAAGTAAGATCTTTTGAGTAAGCATTAGCARTTACAGAGAAAATATTTGCTGCTAATAGTTTTCTGTCATGA
The DNA here is from genome assembly GCA_902810485.1 of Alauda arvensis. Classification (NCBI taxonomy): domain Eukaryota; kingdom Metazoa; phylum Chordata; class Aves; order Passeriformes; family Alaudidae; genus Alauda; species Alauda arvensis. Next base: position 81,024 of record CADDXX010000301.1, read on the forward strand.
CAGGAGGCTTTTCGAAGGGTGGACCCATTTCCTTTCTTTCTCCTCCATTTCTCTGTATATCAGCCACACCTTTGGTATGGTGAAAGTTCTGGGTGACCTCAAGGGCATTCATGTCACAGGTAAAGGTGTTTTATGCCTCTTTGTGTTACAATAAACTAACCAGGATGACCTCCTGATAGTTTCTCTAGTGATGCTTCAGATTTAAAGAGATGTTTCCCTTCCATAGCATGTAGCATTTTTAAAGGAAAGGATGATTCCTTGAAATTTTCAATATTACTTTGCAAACTTGCCTAATCTCAGATGCAGTGTGCTGAGCTTGGCTTTGTGGTACCATCAGGGAACTCTTTCCTTGAGGCATCATAAGTAAGTTATGAATACAATACCTAATGCTGCACTGACCTCACAATGCAGAATGACTGTTTTGAAATTAGCAAGCACTGATATGTTGTTAATTTGTCTGCACCTCGCCCCATCCGATTTCCAGATCGTGGCATCTGTTCTAGCAGTAAGGGTGTTGAGGTTGGTAGTGTGAGCAGATCCAAGTTCAGCAGCAGAAAGCAGTTTGTGCTGAGGAAGAAATAATTCTTATTTATTTATTTTACAAAGCCAYCTTTCAGGGAGGAACCACACATTTCTTCTTGTCCATTTGTGTTAGTAATGCCTCTTTTTGCTTCAGCTGACGTGTGCTGATGGGGGCAAGTAAATTGGCAAAGCTGTGCTAATCAATCACCATTAAGGAGATGACTTTTCAGCTGAGGAACAGGAAATTTTGGCTAATGATGATGCTGATAATCAGCGTCAAACAACGAAGAATGTAAAAATCAGTATGAGGGTTTCAAGATACAAAATGGTATCAATGTCTCTCTGTCACGTGTAATGGTTTGGAATATGGGCTAAACAGATATTTTACCTGATCCTTTAATTTTTTTCCTTTCTTTCCTTTTTTTTCCCCTGAAAGCTCTGTTAATTCTTGCAGCCAGAGGGAGTCAAATGGATCTTTTTGTGGGTGTGGCCTGACATCGTTTTTTGTGGCCTAAAACAAAGCAGTGAAAGGCATTCCCTTTTGGTAACTTTCCAGTGCATTTCTGGAAATTCAAACCATGAAGTTTGCCTTGAGAAATTGGCTCAATGTGGCTAAGACCCTTGTTTACTTGTTCTCAATTAAGCAAGCATTAATATGCTGTTCAATTTGCACACAGATTGCCCAGGGAGGGTATTTTTGCTCATTTTGGGTGACTTTGGCAGTAGTATATTAAATTCTTGTTTTATAGTTCAAGGGTAAAACTGTATTGGAAGCGAAAGATCCAATATTCCTGGAAGGAATCRGTCCTCTGCCTTGGCTATAGCACCATTAATCCTGCAAGGCTCCCATCACTTTTCTTCTTTCCTTATTTCTCCTTGCTTCTGTGTCGTGCCAGTGTGGTGTTAACGTTATCAAACCAAGTTAGCCACTGAGAGCTTTATCTAAGCTGTGGCTTGCATTTCAGTTTGTTGTGATGTCTGGACTTGGTGGAGATAAGGCGTGGGCTGCATTCTCTGGACTTCATTTTGCATGGCGGACATTTGGCAGTCTGGATCTGCATACTTAATTGTCTAGCTTTTAAAATTATCTGAGAACGTTAAGGAATGTTGGCTTGATGGTGCTAAGATTTCYGTGTAGAATAGTCACAACCCAGCCTCTTTTATTTTTTTTTTAGTTTTTGTTTTGATCCTAAAATGAAGTAACAGGGATGATGCAGGACCACGAGAGGGCACTCTGGCTCTTTGGGTGCTCCTTATTAAACTTCCACCGCTGAGCACTGCAAAAGAGAATAAAACCTTCAGAAGAAAAATGATGATTTATTTCTTATGAAGAAATTACAAGCAGGTATATATTTTCTAGCTTATCAATAGTCTTATCACTATTGGTATTAATTATGCACAAAGATGATGGCTTTGGTTTTGGAATGGATTTGTAAAATGTGTAAAATAGGAAGATAGACCATGGCTCTTTCCTGACAGTTACTTTTTTGCATATGAAACCAAATGMATTTTCCAGTTTGTGTTTTTCTTAACACTGACAGTCTGATAATTCTACCGAGTAGARTACACAGAAACGACAGTTTGCGTTTGTTTTTGTTGAGTTTTTTTAGTTTAAAGACATTTACCAGGAAGCACACGACTACTTCACTCAAAGCAGCCTGACTGAACAGAGGATTGGCGTTCAGTATYTGCCTCTGTGTGTATCTGGCCATTTATGATTTTAACAGAAATATTGTTTTAGTTGAGAGAGCTGCAATGAGCACACAAAATGCTCATCCTGGGTGGTTTTCTACCTCTGTGTCAGTAGGGGTGACTTTTGACTGAGCTWGTGAACTGCTGAACACCGATCACAGCCTCTCCTGGTGGGAAGGTCACAGTGATCATGAACCTTTTGCAGCCTTTCTCGCTCAACCAGATCCTTTCATCTGTGTTTGGGCTTGGTATGGACCCTTCTGAGGAGATTCTGCTAGAGGTGCTTTCCTTCTGTGAGTCACACCTTASCAGAGTCCCCTGTAACAAAACCTTGTGACTCTTTTCCACCCTTTTGTGGTCGTTTCAGTGGCGGCAGCCARTTGTTTGGGGATAACCAAACGGCACAAGAATGTCCCCATTTCACGTGCCCTTTGGCCACTGTCACTTCAGAAGCAAGTGCARTAAGAATCCCCACAATCTCAGCGCCGAGAGTCGCGGGGCTGTAGGGCATCACAGGTTTTGTGAGGCTGTTCCTGGCTCTCAGCACAGCATGGCAAAGGAGGATGGGCTCGGTTGTTGCAGGCAGATTTAGCTGCTCTCGGCGAGGCTCTGACAGGCAGGAGGCTCTCAGGCAGTTCCTGACTCAGCCCCAGACCCCATCTTTTGCAGATTATAGGCTCTCCTCCTGGCCAGTCACCAAGAAATCCTTCCCTACAAGCCTGATTCCTATTACTAGCACAGGGGGGCAGAGCACTGCATTAACCCATCCGTGGCCAGAGGATAGTTTGCATTTTCTATCAGCTCGCTTTATTTTCTTTCAAAGCTTCTGATTAGGAGCGTGTGCCTCTCTGTCTTCATATGCATGGGACACAACCAAATTACAGAAAGCTTTCTTTGAATGGGTTTGGGAAGACAGAGGATCCCAGTTTATGGCAGTGGCAGAAAGTTGGAATAGCAGTTGTTAAAGAACTGGTTAAAATACGTTGTCAGTGCCTCAAGTTCACAAAACCCTGAGTGGGAACTGTGGGGTTGAGGGGGGAAGGTTTGTTTTCRTGGCCTGTGGAGGGCTGGCAGTTTGAAGTTCTTCCCTCTGCATAAATATGGCAACGTTTGTAAGCTACTCCAGATTACTTGTGGAATGTAAAGTCAGCAGAATTCTGCACTTCAGAAAATGATYGTGCAGCAGGTCTCCTGTAGAGGAAGTATTTTGTGTCTCAATAAGACAAGGTGTTCAGCCGTTCAGTTGCTTTAATGGTGCTCCTTAAGGCATGAATTGTGGTKCATTTCCTCATTTTCTGTTTCTTCCTCGTAGAAGAGTTTGTGTCCTGAGCTGCTTCTCTTTATTGCCATGGCTGAGCCACACCCACTGTGGGGAAAGTTGTTATTTCACTGGACAATTCACTGTATTTACCATTTGGGGAGAAATTGTGCCTCCATCTCAGATTTCCTCTCCTCTCTACTATTGACTGGTGGCCAGGAGTCATAGTCAAGAGCTGGATTTGAAACTCAGCTGCAAATTAAAGATCAGAGCCATTCTAGTGCCTGGTATCCAGACTGGTGTCCAAAGCGGCTGCTGTGCTGAGCACAGAGCTGCCCRCCCGTGGTGTGGGGAGAAGATAAACACAGGGTGGATGCTGTGTTTTTAATTTCCACATGGTTCCAGGAGGTTTCCCACCCACTTGGGAYCTTCACTCAGGGCTGCTGCCTTTGGGGAGTGAGACTGGGTTCGTTTGTGGCACCTTGTCAGGGTGTGTGGAGACTTCTGCAGTCCCTTTGTCTCTCCGGACTTCTCACCCACATGCCTCAGCTCTTTGCCATGTGCCAGGCCTGTTCCTGTCTATTATTCTACAGCCGTTTCGTGCAAAATGCAGAGGAGCATCTGGCAACAAAAGCACTCTCCTCTGTAGCTCTGCTAATTGTACCAGATGCCTTCCATGGGTTCTCCAAACCACAGTAGTTTGAGTTCTCAAGATGCTGATGATACATAAAGATAGCAGAAAGTAATATAATGTGGTAAATTGCTTTTTGGAGTGATTTCATGGAATATAAAATACTTAAAGATATAAAATGTAACAAAAACACGTGTCAGACAAATGAGAACACAGGAAATCTGAGGTAATTTCCCTTTGGGATACTGAAAATGTTATGGGCTATGCTGCTGCTGCACTCCCCAGGAGACTGCAGTGGCATCTGTGGTGCTTTCTTAATTCACACTGCGTTGTCCTTTTTGAAGTTGGACACCTTTGGTTTTTTCCTCCAACACTAGATGAAATAAGCCTGTAAAATACATTTTTTTGAGATGAATGTCCTGTCCAGCATTTGAAAGGCTGGCTGTGAGGGAAGTTTCCAGTTGATATGTATTTGACTCACCCTTGAGAACTTAGATATTCTGGTACCTAGGTCACTTTGGCATCAGTTGTGTGAAACTGTGACAATTTTTGTGGCTTCTCTGCTGAGTTTCACACTCAACAACTTACATCCTGCTTACATGAGCCAAACATCTGTGCCTGTTACTTTCCTCTGTGTTGTTTTGAAAATCTCCCAGTTCTTGACATGAGAATGGGTGGCTGAGAACCTGGTGAGATCAATTAGTGCTCTAACTGTTGGAGAAGAACTCCTGACAAAAAAAATAGTCCTGGCCACTGTTAGTTCAGGTTCACAGGTATTGAAAGTCTGATATTTTGCAGAATTAAGAAGTGTGCTAAACCTTGGAGTTGTAGCTAAGTGATTGAAATAAGCAGCAAATGCTGGCTGCTGCTTTGAGGCTATTGAGGGCTGAATTGCTTTTCCCTGCTTCAGTTCCTGACTGATATGGAAGACACAAAATAACCTGAGGTGAAAATCACAAAGCAGCTGAACCAAATCTGTGTATTTAGAAGATTATCCAAAACCAAAATGAAATGAAACTTTCGAAGGTACCTTTTCTGCATGTCCTGAAGCTCCATGCTTTCTTTCCTCACGGGAGGGAGGRAGTGCTGACTTGGTCATCTGCAGTCAGAGCACAATGATGGTGACACTCCTGGGAGATAAATATGGCCGAGCACCTCTGGAAAAGAGGTTGAAGCCATGTATTGCTCTTAGGAAGAGAAGCGTTGTCAAGGACCATCAGTGAAATGTGTAGATACCTTTGTAAGACTTACAGATTTCAGCAGGATTGTTATACCCTGAATAATGGTAGATTCAGGCTTTGCCAAAATGCAGCTGGGCAAATCTGTTACTTCCCATATGGAAAGCAACTGTTCAAGCAAGTTATATAATTATACATTATAACATTGCTTCTGTCCAAAACCTAGGGCTGCTGCAGGCATAAGCCAAGATTTTTTTTTCTTGCTATAACTAGATTTTTTTTTGGTGTGTGCTATTCAATTAAAGCCATAAGGGAGTAAACAGTTCCATGCTTTTCTCTTTTCACCATTCCCATATCTGATGATTTACCATTGACTCTTGTGGAACATGAGTTGGCAGTTTTGGCCTTGCTGCTCTGTGTTGGTTTTCCTGGGTTGAGGCTAATGAAACAATGAGCATTTTCCCGCTGTAGTAAGCCTGATTTCCCCACCCTGCCCTTCCAAATGTGGATTCTGAAGTTGACATCATAACTTAAAGAAGTCAATGMAAATTAAAGAAAGCAATTTAGAAAATAAACAGATCTTCCCCTCATTTTGCTTAAAAAGCTCTAACACTGTTCAGAACTTAGTGCTTGTCTTTTCAACCCTCTATGTGTATTTCCCTTGTGCAGCAGAGGTCCACATTAAAAAATAATATCCCCAAAAATGGAGCGGAAAATGCCTGTATCTAAAGAATATTAGCCTRAAGAACTTGGAATTTGACTAGACGTGATAACCAGAGAAAGTTTTTTTTATTTCCATGAGAAATAAAAGACATTGGGTACAGAGCTGAGAGGCAACAAAATGAGCAAAATGGTTWGAGACATTATAGTAGTATATTTAAGGTACCAATTTTGCTGCAGGAAACTTGGAAATGGATTGTTCATCACTGGTAACAACACTGCCTATTCAAGACRTGGCATCCAGTGCATTTGGAACGTGCTAATTAAAAAAAAAAGGCATTTATTTACTTAAAAACAGAATTGCTGCTCATGTGTGAATGAGTGAGGCTGTGCTCCTGTGGGTGAGAAGGCCTGAGGAGGAATTAGTAAAGGGTTTGTTTACCTCCAGACACAGAGAAATGAGGGTGTTTGGGATTTTTGTGAAAACTCCTGTCTTCTCAAACAAGCTCTAGGTTTCAGTAATATTGCTGAGTTTTTGTGAGGCACAGTTTCCCTCAATTTGAACCACTGTTTTTCATAGGAAATTTAATTAAAAAACATGTATGTCTTACTAAATGGAAGCCTGTACTAGAAAAACAGTGGAGGTTTTCTAAAGCCAGTACTTGTCTGGTTCTGGCATTGGCAAAGGAATTGCTTTTAAAAGAGCTCTCATCTTAGCAAAACCAGAACCAGGATCTAAAATCTTAAGATTTGTTTTAGAACCCCAGGTTTATTTTCTAAGCTGAATCTTAATGGAAAAATGATGCCTCAGAYTTATAACAATCTCTGAAAATTATTTATCTTTAACAGTATTTCAGGTTTTTTTCTTAATTTTTGTTTGTTATGCTGCTTCAAACTGATGCCTGATGCTGTATATGAATCTTAATCTAGTGGACACTTCCTGGGATGCTTCCCACCTTGGCTTTGATGCAGGACATCTCAGCTTATGGATATTTATGTGGCCTTTGAACTTCTCTTGTGAAAGAAGAGTAAAATAACTTCTATATATTTGCATTTCCCTCAAACAACAAAACGGATTTTAGTTTTAGAAGTAAAATATATGTTCTTTTAAAGACAATTCCATGATGTTTGAAATAAAATATATAAAAGTAGCTGATTTCCCAACTGCTTAACAGTTCTGAGGATCAGTTATTAAAAAMAATAATTTTTTCCAGTAGGCAAGTCCATGAACAATTTCTGTTCACGCTTCTGAGTTATTCTCTGAGCATTAATCACTTTTAAGAAAAACAAAGCCTCTTTTTTTAATTGTTGGAACTACATTTTTAAAAATTTTATTCACTCAAGCAAGTGGAAAGCTCCCATGGTTCTCACCCCTGCTCGTACTTATTTCTCTTTAATGCAAGTTTTGACACTTTAAATGGACCACTTTTTAATAAATCAGGATTTTTATTAAATGACTACACAAAATGTTAGGCTTTCATARTTTTTAAGCCTGCTGTTGAAACAGWGAGGTGCTGGTGGAAAACTAAGCTGGCTTAGCACAGACCATGATCTGGTTGTGGCAGTGTGGGTGGGGCACTGACCAAACTCTCTGGCTGCCATCACAGCCTGSGTAGAGGCTCTGACTCCTGAAGGAATGCCCTGGGGTTCCCTGTCATCCCTGTGAAAGGTGCCTGTTCCCAAACTCTGCTTGGTGAAACCTCATTAGGTGTTCTCCTAATTCCAGGCTTCTCTGTTAGTGCTGTCACTCACTGAGGTGGTGAGTTTGACAAGGATGCTCTTCCCATCGTCCTGCAGGCTGCTGAGTTTCTCAACAAGTACTTTAAAAATGTCCTGATCATTGTTTCCTTCCTCTCTTCCTCACAGACTTTGCTGAATATCCTGCTTGATAGAGGCCACAATACTGCCCAGTGCTGCATCTTCCTGACAGTCTGCTCTCTGTAAGTTCCTGGTGTACATTCCTTCAGGTTTTTTCAAGTTGGAAATTAGATATGTTTGTAGTTTGAAGTAATCCTGTTTGCTTACCTGAATCTGCTACGATAATTCCTTTTCCTGCTGACAGCCTCAGGCATAGTGGGATGTGACTGGAGTTGTGTTGTCTGGGAGTCAGTGCAGAGCAGAAATGGCAGTGTGGTGCTTTCTGGAAATGAAATGTTGTGTGGAATCTCTCCATGCAGCAGTGAAACAAGAACAAGGAGAGAGGCTTGAGAGCCAGGAAATAGGGAGCCCTGAGGAGGAGACCTTGCAGAAAGGGGAGTTTGGCACTCAGAGTTGTGTGGAGTATGATAATCTCCCATTTCCATGGCTGTCTGTGTCACAARCAGTTGGGTTTAAGTAACTGCTTCTCAGTTCCCCTGACATCGTGCATCCTCTCCAACTATTGCTTCATATAGGTTTTGTTATTAGCGGAACAGAAATCGTATAACTCCTGTACAGCTGTCACATCATTGGAAATCTGTGTTGCTCAACATAAATTCATCCTGAGCAGTGTGATGAGAGATCTGAGCTGTCTGGGGAATCCAAACCATGGGAAAGAAATAGGGACAATAGAACTCCTAAAAACATGAACAGCTTTTCAAAAATCATAGTTTGGGTCTGATTTTTTTYMMCYWAMYKKTTTSTTTKKKGKTWAARKTKKTTTTTTTTGATGTTCTATTCCATGTGTGYGTTTTCCCCTTYCCTATTRTGCTCTTGCAGCTGTAGAGCTGACACTGGTTATTATGCAATTAATTCCTTTTTTAACACTTAAGAAAAAAAAAGAATTTTGTGGAGTTCYAGAGCCATTTAATTTGCTAAGTAACAACCATAATTTTGTATATTGAAGGCTTTCTGATTCCTGAAGTTCTAAGATCTAAAAACTATTACTGAGTTTTTCAAGGTCTGAAAGGTTTTTCAGGTTTAAAAACCCTGAAAGATTTTGGTGTAAACTCTCAGCTCCAGAAGCAAGGGCTATGTGCAAAACACTGAGTTTTGATTGCAAGGTTTCCCATGAGTGTTTGTACAGTATTTAATCACTAAAGTCTGAGCACTCCAATGCTTTCATCCCTCAAGAAATACAGGGTATTTGAGCTTTGGGTTTTTTTAGCTACTGATCAACTTGATATCTGGTAAGTAAATAGAAGAAAGAAGAGGATTTGAGGCACCATGCAAAGAGCACCAGGACATCATAAAGGTAAATCTACCTAATTTTTTGGATGTCAGATTGTACTTTTTGAATGGAAAATCATTATAGATTTTATACTTAGGGGCGTAAAGTTTTTTAGGACTTAGTGTAACTTGTTTCCAAAAGGGAAATAAAATATTAAATTAGAACACTGAAATGCTTTGCAAAACAGACAATGACAAAACATCTATGTTCCCTTGGCGTTGTTTTTCTCCTCTCCCCCCTTATATCACAGTTTCCTTTCTTGGTAAAGGTTCCTTCTGCATCCCTGTTTATTTTCTATGGCAGTTAATCCTCATACTATGAGATCAGCTGTCAAACATGGTTTGGAATACCAAGATAAACTGTCTTCCTGCCCCTTATTGATTAATTCATCTCCACAACAAAGAATAGCCAATGTGCACATCACTTGATTATTTACTTCTAATATTGATGACATACAAATTACAAGCTTAGAAAGAAATTAGAAGAAAATMACTTCCTCTTTTCTTAGCCTTCCTSTTTTTTACCTTTTATCCTGAAATACTCAACTGGATAAAAATTGCTTGTAATGTAACACCAGACTTGATAAATGTGCTGTTACTGAACTCTTGGGTAGCATGACTTAGTTTGATTAATACTAGAAAAACCGTGTCAGATTCGTCGTTAAATTGCTATTATGTATCATAAAAATCTCACAATCCAAATCCTTTGTACTTCATTCACAAAAATGAAGTACAACTCTTGGGAAAGAGATAGCAGTGTTCTGCTCCTCAAGAAAATGAGTGGATTTACAGAGTAGAGAAAGTTCCTCTAGGGGATTTTTTGGAGCAGAAGATTCTGGGGTGCATCAAAGTCTGTGGATGTTGAACTCCAGGTACACAAGTTACCACAGACCTTCTCTGATGTGGTGACAACATGATCTGAGTTTTGAAATGAAGGGCTGCTTTTGAATTAATCCACACAGAGTATTTGTTTTGCCTGGTGCCTGCTTGAACATCTGCCACGTTGGTTGTGGGGTAATGCTGCGTGAATATATGACTTCAAGTATCTTGCAAGGAACCCTACAGAATCTATACATTGCTGGCTTAGGGGCAGAAGGTCCTGCTCAGGAGTGCAGGAAATGTATCAGAAATAGARAAGACATTACATGCTTGGTGAAAATCTCTTAGACAGGAGTGCTAAGAAAGTCAACTGATTTGCCTGCAGCTGGTGTTGGGTACTTTTGCACCTTCATCAATCAGACAGATGCATGACAGAGCTGTTTCTTTAGTCAGTTTMAAGTTTATTTTATGCAGAGCAACCTGTGGCAGACCTTTGGAATGACTCCAGGTAAGTCTGTGAGCTTAGTTTGTGTTGCTGATGCAACTGTTTCAAAAGTATCTGAAAATTAGATAATTAGGAGCTGTACCATGGGCAGGGTGGAGGTCACACGGCTTCAAAATCTGAGCCCACCATTTTCCAGGCATCTGATAAATTGCAGGGAATTGCAGTGCACAGTGAGTTACTATGGTTTAGTGAATACATGCTGTAAGAAATCTGGGCACTTCTCCATTTTGGATCTGTTTGGCTTAGAGCCTCTGGATGGAGCATAATCTCCCTCTTCTCCTTCCTTCAAAATCAACCCAGGTCAATGCTTTCTTTGTGAGGTTAGATTGCACCTCCCCTGAACTGAAGGCAGTTCTGGACACAAACAAAARGAAAAGCTATAAAACACAATAAAGAGAAAATATGAAACATGTGATTTGTCTTAATAACATTTTTAATATGTAAGCAATGCAGAAGCTATTGTGAACAGTGGCTACAAGTCTGGCAGTTAACCTCTGAGGTCACAGATTCTTCCCAGGTTTCTTGCTGAAACATGGCTGGTTTAGTAAGGAGTTGAGTTCTTAGCAAATAATGGTCTGTTGCTTCCAATTTCTGTGTTTGGGACTGAAAGCAGGTCCCATGCTTGGTGGTTTGGCTGTGCTGAAGTGGGGGATTTGGTGATTTTTTTAAGGACTCCACAAGAAGGCCTTGCTTCTGTCTTGCAGAACTGCTGTGTGTTTGAAGGACTTTTGAAATCTGTCATTTTGAGTATGCAATGCTTTCCTTAAGTGGCCAGTGACACCTTAGAAAGCCTTTCCTCCTTGTGGGAATTCCCAGGACTTTGCCATTTATGAGGAATGGTTGTGACTGCTGACCTCTTCCAAGCAGTGTGTGTGCTGGGAGGGAAGAGAGAGTGGAATAACCCTGCCCTACAGGTTATGGTTTGTAGTTCTGAGGTGTTGAAAAAAGAGGGATTAAATGTGGAAACAGATAAAACCCTTCCATTTTCCAAGCCATTTAATCAATGCTGCTTCTTAATGGACATCCTTTAAATATTTTTTTTCTGTGCTATCCATATTTTCAAACATCTGCATGACTGTTTGGGAACTTACTTTTTAGGAGAGTGACCATTACAGTGGTTTTAGGGACAACTGAACAGTCAGTGGAACCAAACAGAGCTCATCATGTCCTCAATAAAAGTCTTATCCTCATCAAATTCTCCCCTCACCATCCCCAGAGGAACCTGAGGGAAGACTGTAGCCATTCTGCTAAGCTTCTGTCATCTGGGCTTCCACCCCAGTGAAGGAATTAATTACCCACTGGGGACATCCTTCTCCTTGCTACAGAAGGAAATTGCTGGAACACAGCCCAGGATTTGGGCCAGCGTATCTATTTAGACAAAAACGTTTACATASAGATGAAAAGGCAAAACTCATTCCTCCTGTCAGACCACAGAAGCCAGTGGAAATACAAARGGATTCAAGTGATCTGAGGGGTTGCGCTAGGGAGAGGAAAAGCTACCAAAATTGAAGATGAAAGTAAAAAGCCTCTCTGGAGTTCCTTTTTAGATGTTTCCTTTACTCTTTCAAGACTCCTTAAATCATTCTCTTTTGTGGCTAGATCAATCAGAAGTAACTGTGCTTTCCATTTTTGTTCCAACCAAAGTATTTGAAGGCGCTCCCTTAGCCATATTTGTCTGGTGARTGGGTTATTTTGGAGACTAGGATATCCTATTTTCCAGGTAAGAAATTCAAGAAGCTGCTAAGAAATCATCAGGAACTAAACAGGCTCCAGTTATACTATTCTGCTCCTGCTGAATTTGCTCATAGGAGTGGATGGATCTCATTTGTCAGTCAGTGGGGCAGCACTGTGAATGACTTTTTGCAGGTGAAAACAGTAGAGGAGAGAAAATCCTATGTTTGGTTTTTCACATAGCAGCCCTGTCTTGTATGTTTGGTTAGAAAAYTGTGACTGGTCTGCTTCTCTCTCTTGTCAGAAGCCTCAGAATTGCCTGGGGTTTAGTGTTGCCAAATCTGAAGGTTAGAGAAGATCTTCTMAAGGCAAAAAAAGTGGACAAGGCCTGGAGCCTGTTGCTTTGAGCACTAGATGAAAGCAAATGGCATTGTAATTAGTTTGGGAGGCTRTATTATACTTCATTTATTGGCAGTCAACTATGAACGCTCTTTTGGTACGTTCTGACATCCCCAAGGGACTAGATTGTGGACTGGCATGGATCAGAGAAATCAGAGTTCTGTCTTTTGTGTTCATGGCTTATAGTTTGGAATTTGTTTTGAGTGCAATTTTGATGTCTCCTAAGTGAACAGTAAGTTTGAAGAATGCTAGAGATTGGGTAGTCKTTTTCATGCTTAGATAGAAGCATATGCTTGGAAGAATTAATGAAGAAAATGGAGTGTGATACCTTAGAAGTAGCAAGTTAAACGTGTGTTCTTCTGTTCATAGCATGGCCTGACTGTAGTGTATAGAACCTTTTAAAATCAGAGGTAATACTGCTGGGTCATAAATGCTGTTCTTGAGCATTAAGTGAGTAACTGCAGTTGATGTTGATGGAARACAGAATCTGAACCAATCTAGCCAGCATGTGAGAAGGAAAGATGAATAATGAAATGAAAATAATGTCTCCTTGAGCTGGCTGTAGGTCTCTCAGTAAACCTTGTGTCTCTTGAAATGATTTGTATGAGTTATTATGGTGTTGTGTGGATTACAAAACCACTAAAGAAGGAGACCAAAATAGTTCGAGGTGGCGATTCTGAGTTTGTCTGCCCAAGTTGACGTGTGGATTTGTTTCTCAGCTGTAGAAGAATCCACAGAAATCTRTACACAGGAGGAAATCACTGCAGAAGTTCCTGCTGGACAACTATCAGTCAGACCAGTCTAAATCAGGGATTCCCTCCAACTGAGGGCTGCTTAAAAAGACAGTCTCCTGAACTCAGACCTTCTCAAGTCTGGTCTCCCAAGCTGAGTATCAGGCTGTACCTGTGAGCCAGGCCGTGTCTGTGCTCCAGTGGAATTGCAGTCCAAGCTTCATTGCTTTCTCTTGGCACAACAAATGTCTGTAGTCAACCACGGATATTTTTATACATGAGCCGCTGTATATGCAGCTGTCACTCGAGCCTGMGAAGAGCTGGATCAAATGCTTCTTTATGCACTTATATGCTGGTGTCAAGCATTGAAAGGCTTTGTAAATTTGGATAATTAACAGTCCACTACAAGCAGCTATTAAAATGCTTCTCATTCTTTGGATTTCCGTTCACATTCTGAATAATTCAGCTGGTTTCTGCAAAAGTTAGAGGTTTAGGAGTACGTAGTGGCACGACTTGTCTTGGGCAAACACACTYGTCTTAAAATTTTGTGCCTGATCTATCTAAATACACAAAACCTTTTCAGAATCATTTACTGGGACGTGGATGTGCGAAATGGAAAAAACTCCTGTAACTGCTTTCTGTATCTCATCACCTTTCAGATTTCTTCAGCTAATCCAGGTCTTGAAGTCAAGTCTTACACAGATGGTATCCACTCTCTGCCTACCAGCAGATCAATCCAGTAAATGTGAAGTATTTGAGGCCCAGAGGAACTGAATTCAATAGTGCAAGCCAGTGCTGTGCAAGCTTGTTGTGTTCAATTTTCTTGTCAGAAGCCGTGTAAACTGTAATAATTAAACTATGAAACAATTGTGACAGCTTTGATCCACTTGCCTAGACAAAACCCAAAGCAAAACATGAACTGAGGGGCATCTCAGCTTCTGGGAAAGGAGGTGATCTACCACAGTTGTTGTTCCCTGAATAGAACAGACACTTAGCTATAGATTTGAAGCCTGAGGGGTATCGGCTGCATTACATTTCCGACCCTTGAGACAATTTCATGCTTCTCTGCCTGCAAGATTCTGGATGCACATCTGAGCGCCCTGTCTGGAAGTTCTGAGGCACTTTATAGCCCTGAGAACCTAGAGAATAAAGGAAGGAAACAACATATATTTCTTGAATGAAGTGGCTGAACAGCACTTGTGAGCCATGATATGAAAGGGAATAATTTGAATTAGGTGAGATGTGCATGGCGGTGTAACGGAAAGAGAGTCTCCTCGTTTTCATCAGCTAATAATCAAAACATTTTGACAYAACTTCCAAAGGAAGCCAAAAATATGGAAGCCATTATTTAGAGAAGAATACAGAAAAATGATGTATACGCTTGTGTTCTGCATCTTAAGGTAAACTGCATTTTTTATTTCCAGATGGATATCCCAGACAAATATATTGACCCAGAAAAAAGAAAGCAAGACCTCTGAGTGATGTAAACAATCTCATATGTAGAAATATATATATTATATATATATATATATTTAGTTCCATACTTCAGTTACCACACTGATTCCAGTGCTTAACAATGGTACCGTGCAATTGAAGAGCAGAAGAAATGTTCTTGTCATTTACATAAAGAAGCTTTTTTTAAAAGTCAAAAAGTGGGTGACTACTTTGATGTAATATTTGGCAGCCATTTTGAGATTGTTCTTTCTGCTAGGATGTCAATGGCAACACTGTGCAAATAACAGATTTTAAATATGAATTAGTTTTTTATTCAAAGTGTGTCACCTGCCAAGTCTGAGGTTTAAAAAAATCCCAGACATAATTTTTTATCTGGGTGAAAAGAAAGCTTCTTAAGCTATATTGTGATCTAGTAACTTAGAASATTTCAGAATCCTATTTTGTCATACTTGGCAGAGATCTCTCCAGACTCAGACCAAACAAAAGGAACTGCCCTGAAAAAACTTCTTTCCAAAATTATGAATTAGAATMGGATTTTTATAAATACATGTAGTCACATGAGCTATGTATTATTGCTATTTTATTATGCACAATTTTCCATCATTTTTGCTTGTTCACCATTCACTTGTTTGCAAAAACATTTGCTAAATGAATATGGACTTYGAATGGAGGAGGACAGATGAATTATGTGTTACTGCTGATTCAAARTGACACATTGCAGACAAAACACYGTCAGTGCAAAGATAGATTTTGTAYTCCTCCAAGGAACTGAGCACAGCCCTCACARTTAAAGCTCAGCTGCTTTTATTTCCAGTCCATAGAACACACTTAGTGATTGCTGAGTCCTAAATTGCAGACTTTTTTTTGCCTGTTAGATATCTGCAAAAAAAGGCAAACATCAAGGTACAGCAACAGCCTTGTATTAGTATTGTGAATTGTGGGAGTGAAGATCTTGTAGTGAAGAGCAAGGAATCTCCTCTTTTTGCAGAATATCAGCTCGAATTTCCTTATGAAGTTACCTGAATTGGCAAATGGGACACCAAAGTATGGAAGTAGGAAGCAGAAAGAGTCTTAACAGGAGATCATATTAACAGAATATRTAAGAATGCAATCAGAAGTTAAAAAGGATGGCAAAATATGGAAAGAAGGTACACAATAATGTAACAAGAAGGCATTCTGGAAACACATTAGGAGGACCCCGCACAGTGCTGGTCCACTGCTCAAAGGGGAAGAAAAGATAAAAGTAGATGTCACCAAGGTGGTTCAAGAATGAATGAAGTTTTGCTTCAGTCTTCACTAAGAGGATAAGAAAGCTAGCATGGTATCAAAGGGAGAAGGAAGGAAGAAACAAAAAAGATGACGGCYGGCAATCAAATTAGATTGATTTTCAAATAATCTGGAAGTGCCAGACTTCCTCTSTGAGTGCTCAGGTAGCTCAATGTGAAATGTCAGCACCAGCAGTGGCTGGCTCTGACAGCTTGCAGAAGGAAGAGTGGGATCCACAAGACTTCTGAAAGACCATGACAGTTCACGAACYTGTGAGTTGTCTGCTTTATTCCCAGCTGGAAAGGGCATTCCAACAYCTCTCGGGGCTCCTTTTTTAGAAAGGGCCCCTTTTTTAGAAAGCCCTCCCCATCTTTTGCAAATAAAGTGGCTTTTGGTTTCCAGCCAGCCCTTCTCAGCTGCCTCTGGAATAACCCAGTTGCACTTGCCCCCAGTTGATCTTGATGGGAGTCAAGTGTACCTCATTATCTCTGCTCAGAAAAATTAACCGAATTCTAGGCCATTGTTTGTCTTGGCAGAGGGTGTTTTTTATAACAGCAGCACCAATCCTGAGGACACCAGCCGTCATCTACAATGTCATGTTTCACAAGGTGTCAGAGAAAATAATTATAATTTACTTGAAATAATTGGTAGAGAGCATGGAGATTTGCTTCCCAAGAACCCTGCCATTTGGCTGTTTCCCTGCAGCAAACACTACATTTATCTGTGAGAACAAAACATAGGATAAAAAAATTAATAATGATTTATTTTGCTTTGTTTGCACAAAGCAGGATCCCACTTAATGTATTSCCCCTGATACTTGAAATACTACTAAGTAACTATGCTAAATTACTTGGAGTGTGTGCATAAACTGTGAAACTCATCACTGTATATCTACAATATTAATAATTCAGAAGAAGACTATTTGCAATCAGTAGCAATATCACATAGGGGAAAAAAATGTTGTGCTTTGGGGCACAATGCAGACACTGGCTGGTGGCTGCCTCTTCTAGGGATGGCTTTGATGTGGCTTGATTGAATTTCTGGTGAGAGATTTTTGGGATAAAACTAAGCCCTGCTTTCACTCATGGAAGCTGTTTCTGCAGCATGTCTGTGCCAGAGAAAGAAAAGAAGGTATTCCTAATGAGCACAGACAGTAGTGCAGAATGATGGGAGGAGCTTTGTCCTATAGAGACCAGAATTGAGAAAGAGGGGAAATAGACCCTTTCATTTTTCATGATCCTTCAGGATGATGAATGTTCTGCTTTTTACTTCGTGCATCTGTTTAAAATGTTCTCTGGACCCTGATGTATGAGGGCATGTTTCAATCCAGACTAACATCAACTCAATCCTTAAATTAAAAGTTCTACAGGCAATCACTGCAGTGATGGTCCAACCACACATGGTTTTCCTGTTTCTTTTGTCCTTCTCCTTCCTGATGTTTTAAAGAATTATTTTCCTAACTCTATATTTGGAATCAYCTGCTTGCTGAAGTTTTTCTTCCCTGATTGTTCTTGATGATGATAGCCCATTAAACTGTCCTTCTGTTACCTTCCAAATGGAGGTGGTTGGCTGTTGAGCAACTACTTTAACTAAAATGGGGAAGRGGTGGTGGAATTAGCATAGCCTTAATATTTTAAGGAGAAAAAAAGGAGACAGTAAGGAAAGTGCCATTACAACAGTATTTCCTGTCTATTTTTACTGACTTTTAAGCACACTATCTTTAAAAGGCTGAGATCTAAATTGATTTTAATGTTTTTAACTTTGATCCTTAATGGTTCAAGCAAAAAATATTAGTAATTGCTGTTAGCTGCATRTCAATAATTAAATTTCTGCATCCTATATACTAGAAAAACCCCTGCAACCTACTTTAGAATAAATAAAATAGAAATATTTAGGATTSCTATTTATCACATTTTGGTGATGTGCTTTGACAACGTGGCCACGTTTTGCTTGTAATTCCTTGAACAGATAAGCTGTTTTTGATTGTTTTGATTATGTTGACTCTAGAATAAATTAGCTCTGAGGTGGTACTACCTGATTTAGCCTCCATGAAGCAGGTATGACATGTCTTTTTCTAGCAGGCCTTGTTTGAAGCTATGTGCCAGAAGGAAAGCTTTAGTTTGTRTGTCCTTTTTCACTGTATTTAGTTTGCTATAGCAGCATGTTGTGTCTGTGGAGCAGCTCTGGAGCAGGAGCTCTTAAGTATCTGGGGGTTTGCTCTAATGGAGTATTCCAGTACTTAAAACCTGGATTTTAGCAGCTTGCTTTTTGATATTGGCTGCATTATGCCTCAGATTATTTTGAATCTATGTATCCTTTGAGTCTTTATTGCTGCAGGCCTCGTGCGAACCAGGATGCTTTTAATATCTTCATTAATGACATGAACTGCACTGAGTGCRTCCTGAGCAATTGGGTCTGGTGGAAGGTGTCCCTGCCCACAGCAAGGAGGGTTGAAAAGAGGTACTTTTTAAGGTCCTGTTCAGCCCAAGCCGCTCCATGATTCTGTGATTGTTTGAGTCAGGTATTTACTATTTCTCATAATTCAGTGAGGTGAGTCTGTGTGTGGGGAGAGATAGGTGAAAAAAGCCAGCGAAGTTAAATAAAGCATGTGTTTAACCAGGACACATTTAATCACCACTGAAGCTATTTCAGGTTTTATTGGCCACCACGTACCTAAACTGCACTCCAGTAACTGAACCTGGGTTGTTTGATGGCTGCTCCTGTTGTGATGGTTACAGATCTAGTTTAAAATGAGCCATTTCTTGTCACTGGATTTAAAGGTTGATTTTGGCTCCAGMATCAGCCCCGTGTGTTTTGAAATGTAAGCCTGAAAGCTGGTTGGAAGCCCATGTAAATTTGGTACCAGGTTGCTCACCTTTGACAAGGAGAGGCCACAGGGTGCAGTAAATAGTGCTGAAATGTGGCTSTGTGTGACAGGAGTCACTGTACTCTAACTCTGAGTTATGAGACTCGGGGACAAACAGTGTGGCCTACACTGAGTGTGCCTGATCTAACTTTGTTCCCCAAAATGGCTCTTTAAACTTGGAACTTCACTGTTCATAAATAACACACACATTCTTGATCTAAGCAGAGGCAAATCCATGATGTATGGCATATGTTGCATTACACACAGCTCTTTTACTGCTGCTGTTAATGTTGCCCAGTAAGTATTTACAAGGCAGTCTAATAATGGGAAACATTTTTCATTTGTCTAAATGCTTGCTTTTTAAAAACAATTGGTGTTCCAGTGCTTGATGTTGTAGCCTCCCTTTTTCTGGTGGTTAGTAGGCTCTAGGCATCTAAATGGAATKGTCTGTTTGCTTTAGGAGATGCTTATGCTACACTGGTAGGTGTTTTTCTTGTCATTAGMACATGAGTACTTAGGCTTTTATCTGATGTATATAATAGAAGTATTGGTGTTAGGAGTAGTAGCTTTCAATTATGAGCACTTCTTGTATTATTGATACATGAGAAGTAATTCAGRTAGCTGTTCAATGCAAATTAAGAAGAAAATTAAAGTAAGAAGAAAGYAAAGAATGACAACAATGCTTCCATTTGTTGTAAGGTTTGTGACATCATTCTTCAGGATAGAGCRAAAGGGTGTCACAGCAGCCTGAGTTTTGTCATTGAACCGAGCAGTTCAGTGCCAGTGACAAGATTCAGAGAGTAACATGAAGATCCCTGGAGATTGCTTGGAGGGGAGGTGGTGGTGTRAAATTTCTCTATAAAAGAATTTTACTAGCTTTTTAGAGACAAGCTCAAAGCCCTTGTTCTTCTTGATTCCTCTTCTTCCTTGGAAATGTTACACTAGTTTTGATTTGTATTCATCCAGTGGAAAAAGTAATCAAAAAACCAGCACAATAGAGGGAGCTGAATGGTCAGTGAGTGACAGAATTTGTAATTTCCTCATCTGTGTGAAAYCTGAGTGGGGAAAAATCCATCGTGTTCCTGCTTCTAGAAAGAGTAATGTTTAAACACTCATGGATGCAGTGAAATGGAAGTCCCTCTGGTGAGACAGGGGCTAGAGAAGCAGCATTTCCTGGACCAGGGCTATTAATGCTCACAGATGCTTGTAACAATTGTGATAGACAAAAAAGATATGATAAATAGGATCCCAAAGAACAGTGCTGTAAAGGTAAATTTGCAGCCCATCTGTCACAGAATCATATTCTAAGTGCCARCAAATATTGTTATGAATCAGTTAATGAATCTTAAATTGATTTGGTTTGSTTTTCCTTTTGCATCATGTTATAGCTGAGTCCATATCTTCTCAACCAGGGGTAATCTGGGGACATCTGTGTTTAAAAGATCACATTTTGAGGAAAAAGTCCAGATAGCACACAAACAAAGCAGGCAGACTTTTTCCAAAATGGGAACAAAAGAAACTGGTTTCCTCTGTGTAGTTCTTCAAGGGTGAAATTTAYCCTGACCTGAGGTCTTAGTGGGATTTTAATGCTGTCTGATCCTTGAAGTAATATGCTAGAGAGGAGAAGGGGAGGCTTTTGAGWTTTTTTTACTGTTTCCTGCACAAAAAGAAAGCAAAGCAAGCAGTGTGTTTTAATTATTGTAGATGCCCAGAGGATAAAAAGGCAAAATGAAGATGCCCTCTGCTGATATCTTTTATAACGATTGTCAAGTACCTCTATTAGTAAATGTAACTTAGCCAGAGAAAACTTCCAAGAAAAATTGGAATAAAATATACAGCTAGTTGGGAATGGGGTGACTGAGATACTTGCTAGGGAATGTGTGCCTGTATTAGGCTATGAAACTGGGATGGAGTCTGGCTGAACTTACTGCAGAAGTAAGAGGAGTGGACTGCCCCACTGAACTATGATCTGAACAAATCAACCATAGAGGTCTCTCTGTGTATGAAAGCCCCACAAGTACAGTGAATTAATGATTCCCCTAAATATCATCATCTCAAATACCTTTTTCTTCAAGGTGAAAGCAGTAGAACAAAGGGACTGTCATGTAAAATAATGAACAGGACTTAAATTCAAAGTGACATAGAAAAACAGATTTTTGTGGACCAAAGCAGGAGTATTAATAACATGCCAGAAGGAAATCTATTCTTAGCCCTCATCTTAAGGACAGAAAGAGGTTCTAGTTCTGACCAGCACTGAAAATAAGATGAGAAATGTGAAATCTGTGGAAAGAAGTAATAAACTCAAATGCTGGCTTTAAATTTAGTAATGGGCTGAAGAACTCCAAACAATGAAGTGCASTGTGCTTTGTAGCTGCTTATTTTCGCTAGGTTGTGTAGGTAGAAGTCTCTGATTTCACCACACTTAATTTTCAAAGACCCCAGAGCCCCCTGTTTAATTTAGCAGACTTACAGGTTTTGAATAATATCTCATATAAAATATCTCCATGGAGCTTGGCAAGAGATGCAGAAAAATGTTCAAAACCAGACGTTGTTCTTCTGAAATCAATAGTTATACTCACCAACAAATTACATTGCTCAAGACAATCCGTTTCTCAACATGGAGGAAATATGGATAACAAGGATATTTTTTGTTGATGTACATTTAATTTAACAAGTTGGCACCCTAAGGATTTTCATAAATAGATGCTGATAAATAAATCAGGGCCTGATCCAAAGACTACTGAGAGGAATAGAAGGACTCCTGTTTTGTTTGGCTGTGTGGATCAGTTCCTAAACCTCCTTCAGAAGTGAGATTTTTATTGTTGCATTAAGATTCAGGGAAAAAAAAAAGTCTGGTTTTATGTAACCAGCATTTCAGTATATGTGTATACTGTTGTTAGCCTGTTGATAGGTACTYCAGAAGTTGTGAGGGATGGATCAGATGCAGCACTGTTCAAAAACAGAAGTCTGCTGTGTCTGGTACTTTTGTTGGGTCAGGTTGGTGGTAACATGGAAATATTTGGCATGTAAGAGAAAATTTTGGTGAGCATTGTTCCAGTTATATTCTGTTTATGTGCTGGTAGGAGTCCTAAGTGTCTGATGTACAGGATTCTGGAAGAGCTTTACAGTCTTATTTTCAAGTTTTTGGGTTTTTTTTACGTTGAGTTGAAACCTTTAAAGAATAAGAGTATTCTGAAAAACATACATTTTAAAACAAAAACAAAGAACATTTAGTTTTAAAACACAAAGAAACCCAAGATTGCGAGCCTTGTAGCTACCAAGTTGCTCCATCTGTCCATCCATGAAAAGAGTATTTGCACAGGTACCTTATGCACTCTGACAGACATCAGAGATTTCTACTCCTGGATTAACATTCCTGGTTTTGGGGGAGCATGAGTAGCTATCTCCTTGTTGTCTATTAATCCCAGAAAGAGCTGGCAAACTTTCCTGACGTGATAATGGAAAGCTGTTGAGTGTGATTGTGTTCAAATTAGGTGATGCCTAACAATGAGGTCATCTCTGGAGCACTGGAATTCCAAGCAGCCCTAGAGCTTGTGGGAAAAGTTTCTCTTAATGAGGCTGTGTTTCTAGCATTCAGTCTGTGTGCAGGAAGTCCATCCAACACGTGTGCCAGCATCCACAGGTTCCAAACACAGCTGTGTGTTACAGCATCTGGGTTTAAGAGCAAGTAACAACTGTGTTTTGCATGCTGTCCCAGACAATGATTATGTCGTGTGCATCCGTGCTGCTGTGACTAAAAGCACACGGAGCAGCTRCCAGGGGCGAATTGTTTGCCAGATATCCACATACCTGTCCCTGTGGCATGGCCAGTGCACATTTGTTAAATGCCRAGGTAGGTGCTGCTGTGATAAGTTTCCATTTGCAAAGCCCCCTTGGGCTTTGGAGGCTGTAAGAACTAGGTGATGTCAGAATTC
Source organism: Alauda arvensis (assembly GCA_902810485.1). Classification (NCBI taxonomy): domain Eukaryota; kingdom Metazoa; phylum Chordata; class Aves; order Passeriformes; family Alaudidae; genus Alauda; species Alauda arvensis. The sequence continues at coordinate 103,759 of CADDXX010000301.1, forward strand.
ATTGCTGCCCTTATGAAAACTTCCCTCAGTATTTTCAAATTTGGGATGGCTTCAGCTGTAAATAGGGAGGTTTTCTTTCTGAGTTATGGGTATGGGAAAATGAAATGCTTTAAAAATGTCTTCAGCAAACTGATAAATGGGTAAAACAATATTACAGGCTTCTCTTTATATGTGCTCAGGAAACAGGCTATCAAGATGAATTCCCACCACCACTGCCCTTTGAAGATTCATACTATAAAGCTAAAGGGTGTAGAAGTCACTCTTAAATTTGCATTCCTTGTGTGAGTTTAATTTGTTGCATCTACTGTCCCACAGGTTTACTTGTTATGCTCCATCATCTTTAATCAAAACAACTGGTTAAGTTTAAATATAATCAGTCATGATCCCTGGACTTCTTTTTAAGAGCTCAAATAGTAATCAACTGAGAGGCAAAGGCTTTTGAATGTTAGAAAATCCTTAACTTTGTAGTCAGGGCAAAGGAACGAGAGTTCAGCTGTTTTCTTGGTTGTGGTGTGGTTTTTTTGTTGTTTGGTTTTTTTTTTTGACTACCAAAGGGAGCACATGCTTATTGAAAAAATAGGAATCCTAGCTTCTTTTCATTAATTGCAGGCTGAGCACAATGCAACAGCTGTTGCAGGTCATTTTTTTTTCCTTTACAAAATGGAGTGGATGAGTAGAATTCAGACAGAAATCCCTGTTCACTGCTGAAGGGAAGGCACACTGTAATTTTGCAGAGTGCAGGTAGTTTCACTTGTTTTTGTGGACACGAAGTCCACAATATATGAGGTATTTTTGCAAAGAATGAGCAAATGCTCTTAAAATAAAAGAGCATCTTGGATAACAAAGGTTTTAGTAGGCAGTTTCTATCATAACCATGCACTTGAGCCCTTCACTTGGCCTATGTCAGAGCAGCCTTATGCTGTGCTAACTTGTGCAAGTTGTTAAATACTCCTTGGAGATGAGGAGTCATTGGGATTTTCTGGATTGAAGGAAACTTTGGCCACTTTCACTTTCCTTTGATTGCGCACTGCTCCGCCCTAAAACTCTGATGAGCCTCTTGTGCCTGGTTACCTTGAATGTGAGACCTGTCCTGTCAAGCAGTTACAAAATTGTCATAATGTTACCCCAAATTGGAGCTATTTCCCTGAGATAATCTGTGATAATTGACATAACACCTGTTTGCTCTCAGTAGAATCAACAGTTGCATAAGGTTCCAATTACTTCAGAGTTTGGCCCCGGGTTTCTGGGAAAGTGGTGACTATGTATAAGCTGCTGTGCATTTGCTCATGGCCCGTGTACCTGAAATGTCTGAAAATGTGTTTTTCTTGAAAATCACACTGGAAAGTATTGGTGACTCCCTTTTTTTGACTGTTGCATGCTGGAGAGACCTGTGAGGGAGGCCAGCAGAGAGAACAACAGCGAGGTTTGCTCAGAGAATGGACAGTTCTTTGGCTCTGCACTTCTTGGGGGCTCAGGATTAAAAGTGGCTTGGGGAAGCTTGTAGCTGTTTTCAGGTTGCCAGTTCTATGGGTTTCCTGTGGAACTGCAGGAATCTTTAGCAACAGCTGGGGCTAATTTTCAGGAGCCAGAGGTGGGGGGTGTTTTAAAATGCCAACAGAGAGCTTTGGCTCTCTGGTTGGTGCAGTGATTTCCAGTGTAAATTCTGATAATGTTTCTGAGAACTGACCAGAGGAGCTGGGTCAGGACTGTGACTTCACTTGAACTCCTCTGTCATGGGCACTGGAAGCTGCTCCAGGGCAGTGTTTCCAAGTGCCAGAGTCAAGCACAGGTGGTTATCTGAATTGCTGAGGGATTTTGAGAAGTCCTCCAGGCAGTTAGTACAGCCCCACTGAATAAAGGGGGATTTTAATGCTTATCTTGCAAGTGTTACTAGCCAAATGGGGGGGGGGGGTACTTTAGAACCCCAGCCTCTAAAGGTATAAAAGCATTTACCACTCCAGGTAAGAGGCCTAACCACTAATAGAAGAAGACAATTAACCCTAGAAAATATTTAGGTTCTTTTAGCAGTCTAATTCAGGATTATAAATTACCTAAGATTGACCACAGGAACTATCATGATACTACAGCATGTGTATGGTGAATGACTGATGCAGATCTGTGGAGGTAGAGGGATACTGGACTTGTGGGTTTTTTTTATTTGAAATGGCAGACAGAATAGATTCCTCCTACACCAGAATGAAAATAATATGGCAGGAYAGAGGATAGAGGATGAATGTCTGGAAATTGTACTCTTTGCAGCTGACAGTAGTGATTCCAAGTGTAGGCTCAGTGAGGAGACAAGAAAAGGTGGAATAGCATTTAGGATTTCTTAATTTGTTGAATAGTAGCAGCAACAGTTAACCACAGCTATAAATACCTGTCTCCACACTTGCCCTGTACAGGTGATTGGATTCTGGGGAAGACAGAAACCTTTCTGCATGCTTTCTTCTCAAGTCATAGAAGAGCACTTTGCTTTCTGTGGCATTCTTATTCCCATTGTGTTGGGTTTTCATGATTATTCATCCAATCTTGTTCTTCTGAAGGGTGCTCATAGAAAATGTTTGSGGAAAAAGTACAAACAAGTATTTACAGGTAAAAACCACTGTGGATGTATTAGTATTTGTATGGTCTTCATGGTATTAGCTGCATCTGTGAGCACAGGACTGTCAGAAAACTGCACACCAAGAGATACTGGAATGTTTTATAAGGGCTGAGACACTGGCTGCAGGTACAAGAGATGAAGTCGTTGAGGTCCCTTGATTAAAATTAGTGTTTTAGCTGCRTGATTTAATGAAGTAACAGTAAGTCTGTCTAAAGCTTGGTAGAAATAATAATGATGTGGTGCAAAATARCTTTCCAAAGTACAATGGAAATAAATGTAAATTGAATTAGGAAGGAAGGGAAAAGAAAATGCTTCCCCTGCAGAGATAAAGTGCACAATTCTAGGGGTTATTTTTACATGCTTTTGGCTGTTAAATTTCATTTTCTTTGGCAGCTTTATCTGGTCCCTTCTGTAAAGCTTGCTAGAAGAAGTTCCTGTGCAGTGTGTATGTTTGAATTCTAGTGAGGCATCTTGAGACAGTTTGGCTGCCATGTGACAATATTTCAGACTGGTCTTTGATGAATTCCAGAGTRTTATATAAATATCTGGATCCCAAATAAAGGTGTCAAGACACTTTGGAGAGCCTGCAAAAATAAATCAGTGAGCATTTTGAGAGRTTCTCATCCATGATGTCTCTAACTTCATACCTAGCAGATGCAAAGGTCCTCCTTTTCTCTCTGTTTCCAGTTTATAGGATATACAAACAAACTTAAAGGAAAATACTTTGATCTTTGAGAGAAACCAGTCTCTCCTTGATTCCTTAGCTGGGAGATAAATTCCTTAGACCTGAGAGATGACTATGCAAAGAYATCTCTTTGTTTTATAGTCCTTACTAGTTCCTGTAGTCTCACTGTTTGAAAATAAGTAAAGGTAAGATTTTCCTCTCAGCAGAGAATATTTTCTCTCCCTTGTGAGATTTTAAATGAGAGCACTGGTTATGAAGGAGAKTTTTCTAGAAAGGATTTTGTAACACACTGAATTTGATCACTTGCCCAAAATGTCAGGGGGAGCCTTAGTGACAAGAAGCTCTCCAGCTGAGACCTGCTGTCAAATCCTTACATTCCATGGCCAAGGGCTGGGCTAGGCTGGTTACAGACCACAGGAAGTATGTGCCTGGGGAGCGAGGCCTGTCATCCAGAGATCTGAGGCCATTCCATCATTTTCTGGCTTTTGATTTGCCCTCCTGCCCTGCCACCCAAAGTTGTCTTAATGTGAAAAGAAATACCATCTCTCTGATACAGCTGTAGTGATACCAGGATGGGGTGGTACCAACAGTCAGTTGGATGATTTTCATGGAACAGGAAGTTGGTATGTTTGAAAAGGATATAAAAATACAAGCTGGCAGCTGACAAACATAGTTTTGTATTATTTAAATGCACTGAATAACTCACCTGTACCTCCACCAACCTTGTCACTGCATCCTCATGGCATACTTAGGGGTAGCTTGGTGCAGGTCCTGCTTAAATCCTGCTCTCTTTGCAGAGATTTGCTCATGGGTGAGGCAGATCCCTTCCATATCTATATATATATAAAGTATTCTCTCTCCAAATAATCCTTTGACATGATTGTTTTAACACGTGTGTAAAAGGCAGGAAAAAGAACACCACACTAAAGCCTGATGTGAGGAATGTCTCTTAAATCAAGAACATGTTTATATTTAATGTGTTAAATGTTGCTCTAGCCTTGCTTTGTACCACTCTTGCAGAAGTGGCTGAATTTTCTTATGGTGTTAAGATGCTCAAAAGAATGTAATTGTTAATTAGACAGTATAGTGGCTTGAGAGGGAGGGAGTTTGTTCAAAGTGGGATCACTTCCATTTTATAGCATTCTTCAATAAATATTATTCCTGASTCTGCTGTATGGGCAGCCTGGTTTCCTCATCAGGGAAAAAAACCCTCTGAGAGGTAGTTTCTTCATATCTATTTGCATCTCTGTAGACAAATATTATACCCCTTATGTACWTCTTTCTTGGTCCAGTTATTTATAAAAATAATGTTCATGAAAGTGATTTGTTAATTCTGGGTCCTTACGAGTTTCCATGAGGTAAAAAAAGGAGGAGGAATAAGATGATTTAACTGGAGTGGAAACTGATTCAGAGCTCAAGAGATCTATTGTTATTGTCACCACAGGTGTGATTTGCACAAGGAWTTATTGTTGTAAAAACACATCAAAAGAGGTGAAAGTTGTCTGGTTTCAAAAATGCTGGTCACCAATTTATTGGAATTAGGTTATTTCCAAGGTTCTCGAAATTGTTTAGGAATTACTGTTTCTGGTTTTTAGAATGTTATTATTTCCAGCTTCAGTTCCTTGCTGTAAATATTTTGAATACAGATTCCTGTCCAGACTGTGGCACCATTATCTTTGGCATGTAAGTGCAAAACTTTCATGAATTTTTTTTTTTTGGTGGATGCTGCAGAGCCCCTTCTATGTGTGCTGTGCAATTTTGGAATAGTTTTGGTATTTTTATATGAATGCACAGGTACTGAATGCTAGTGGTCACTGCTTCAGTCTCCTTGAAAGAGTGCTGAGCAGCTCTAAAATGCCAATTGTGCTTCTCAAACATCCCACCAAGCTCTGGGGAGAAGCCTGCAAGTGGATTTTCCTTAGTGGAGTATGAGTCATTGGAATGATTGTGCTACAGGTCGTAGTTGTGAAGGAATCTTTAAATTTCTACCACAGAGGGCATTTGCCAATGCTTCTTTCTCAGTGAGGTCTAAATTATCTTAAGATTGTCTTTAGATTCTCCTGTGAGAATTCRGAACAGATTTTTAGGACAACTACTGTAAAATTCTGTGACCTTTTCTTGACTGAGCAAGTACATCCCCTTCCTTGTAATTTCTGCCTGAGCAGTTTAGAAACACACCCTATACTTTTCTGCATAACCATAAACCTACAGGTATTATATTAGTTGTTGAATCATGTTTTTAAGCAGAAAATGCTTTTCCTGTAATCCAGGCTTTCCAGCTTTTCACAGATCAATGGCCATCATATAATCAAGACTGCTGTGGGTTTTTTTTTTCTCTGTTTTCTTGCTTTTTCTTGGTGTCTTGTACTCCACTGGTAACTGCAAAACTGGGAAGGTAGCTCAGGTTCTTTATCAAGTGATTATTTTATTTTGCATCAGCAGACAAAGATAGCTGTGATTCTGATTTAAAGAGAGTGAAGGAAATTATGTTTTTAAAATATTGGGGGTATCAAATCCTTTCTGGGCTTGTTATTAAATTAGGCTGGTATTTGCATATTATTTTTAATGACTTTCCTCTTTTCATCATTTAGATCTACKCAATCACCCATTTGGTAATAAATTCTTCAGCCTCAGGGGTACTGTATGATTTTAATTCATACACTTCTGTTTGGTAATTAGCTATCCCTTACTGATGTGGACGATCAGCTTTCAAAATGACTTCAGTAAAAATGAAAAACACTTAATTCAATAATGTAATGGCCTATTTGTTTCCCAGCATTTTTGTGTTTCTGAACCAAATGCTTAAACTATTACATCTTAACATTCTTACCTCTAATGGCTACACTTCTTTGTGATCATAAACTAARAGTGAAAATACTTTGCTGTATTCACAAATCTTTCCTTTTAAGAAAACAGCAGAACATGTAATCCTTTAGRAAAGAGAACAAGTTTTGTTGAGCTTGAAACCCTACACCTCCTAAGTTGGGAAAATTTTCACTCAGTGTGCAGGTTTTGCCACTCAGGCCCATCTTTAGGCATCRTAAAACTTTACTGTCAYGCACTTTTATGGCACAATTATGAATGTAAAAGCAGGGATTTAATGCCAGGTGAGGAAAATGGTTTCCCAGACTSTGTTATCAATGACAAAACACCCAGAGAAGGCAGTAAAAGCAGAGAGCCAGTGGGTGAAGCTGAGGTGTGATGACATTTGGGAATATGGGTCTGGCCCAACAAAGGGAGAGGGAGACAGCAAGGGTTGGTGCCTCTTCCTCTGTGCTGCCAGAGGGAGCTGGAGTCAGTGACGTGGTTTCCTTGGAAAGACTTAAATCTGTTCTGCAGTACCTTTTGTTTTTAGAGATAGACTCTCCATGCTGTGTTGGTGATGGGCTCTCACTTTCCATCCCACCACATCAGCTCTGGGCTCCTCTGAGCAGCAGCTGTACTGAAAGCAGTCTGGGGAACAGGAAAAGAGAGGAGACAAAGAAAATAGCAAGAAGTAGTTGAATGTATGCTCAGTGTAGTATGYTATACAAAGTATTTATTATGTTTATATCAGGATGTGTTTTATTACCTCATGAAATTCAGCCATAGGGATAATTTGAGCAATTAAACTGACTCGGCCCAGTGTCTTAGCATTGTAATAGCTTCAAACTTATTTCCACAGGTGTTTCAAACTGAAACATTAACATTATTCTAATAATATGATGCTGCTCTGTCTGACTCAAGAGCTTTTAACTTGGATACTTTTCAAGTTACTGAATCGCCATAAAGGTGGGGTTTTTTTGTTCATACTTTGACACTGGTGCTTTTCCTTTTAATCTCAAGCAGTGATATAATGAATAAATTATAACCAGATGAAAGCCTGGAATTTGACACCTCATCCTGGGATGGTGATGGCACCTGGCAAAGTAAACATTTCCCAACAATGTGCTGTCTGTAGGAAGGACAGGGACCCAGGTGCTGGGCTGAATTTGACATTTGATGCAAGCAGGAATGAAAAAGCCCTGCTGGACACGAGCAAATAAACTGCTACTGACACAGGAGCTGGAGAGCAGCTCATACCTTCTGGGTGGGGCCTGATGGGCCGCTCCTGATGGATCTGTGGCTTGGATTAGGTTTAGGAAAATGAGGMGTTTAAAAGGAGCGCTTGTCCCTCGCCGTGTTATCGGGAGGTAATTGAAGCTGGCAGTCTCTCCCTGAGCTGTAGCGGACRTCCTAGCTCAAGACAAACACGGGGAAGGGGTTTTGTTGCCGAGCTTTTGCTGCTCCCAGTCCCCRGAGGAGGGTTTTTCAGCAGGCACGGTGGGAGTTCTTGGAGCTGCGTTTGATTCAGATACATCTGTAACACTTATTGTAGCTGATGAGGAGCTATTCCYGCTGCCAGGATCATTTCAGCCGGCGTGATGAGGGCTGATGGAGGAGGTGTGAGCTGGGAAATCTTACTTGGGCTGGAAATCCTGCAAGGTTCTGATGGCCGTGAGGTTGGGGTGCCTCACTGCTTTCACACCTGGTGCCAGATATTTGGTTTTGCATTTGCCAGTGAGCGAGCTGCAGCCAAGATTCTCCTAATAATTCCTTTTTATTCCTGCAAGGACCACCCGTAACTTCTGCTAAGGGAGAAAAAGGCTTCTGCTAGTAACAGTTTTGTCAGCATTATATTTTCCATCTCTTTCAAAGGCCAACCAGCTTGTCCCTCTCTTGGTATTTTGTGGTGATCGAGAGACTGCCTGGGTGCTACTATGTTCTTTTTGAATAATTCATCATCTATTCTGCTGTTTTGCTGAGCAGTAATGGGCATTCCATGACTACTTCTAACTTTTTGGAGACATGGAGGTGTGTATAGTTAGAACATTGCCACAAAGTCACTCTTGGCCCTCTAGTTGTTTGATCCTGGTTAGAGAATTAGATTATGGCTCTAATAATGGATAAAGCAGTTAAAAAATATACTGAGCCGATGTCAGTGAAAATACTCCTCCTAGAATGGCAGTTTAATGACAAGCAATTGTGCTTGTTGATGTTGTATATGGTTTGCCTGGAACCAAACAAATTTCATCTCTGAACATGCATCAGTATCTTACCCAACTGAGCATTCTCTTTGAGATAGCAGATTGTGACTTGAGTGAAGCTTTATTACCTGTGATAAGTTTYATTCAAAGAAAATACTTTTTCCCCTATGGTCATAATTTCCTTTCAGAGGAAGGATGTTTAGATATTCTGTTATTAGTTACTAACTTATCTGGTAGGTTTTGAGCTTAAAACACTGAAATTGCAGTATTTTTTTTTTCAGAAACTAAGAGGAAATGTTATTTTTTGTTATTTTTCCAGGAGTAAMATCTATTCAAATGATCATAAATGAAAAATATAACTTTTGGTCATAGAAGTTTGATTTGGGTTTTTTTTTTGTGTGTTCAGCAGATCCATTAATAGATGTCTGGGCTAATTCAAGCTATCTTTGTGGAATAAAATGGATGTCACAGCAGTGAGGGGTTACAGGGATAGTTGTGGTCCACAGAGCAGAGGTAGCTTACATAATTGATTAAATTATCAGGAGTGCTTGATCTAATCTAGAGCCTCACATGCCAAGGGCAGGGAGGACTATTGTTGGATATTGCCATGAAGGTCACAGTAAAAATTAAATTTGTATTTTGCAAATCCTCTTGTGAGGGCATGATTCTTAATTGCCTGATGGGAAATGCCAAGCAGGCAGGTCGTGAACCTGCTTTGTGATTTCTAAATTAGCAGCGRCATGTTAATAAATAGTTGTGATTCAGTAGCAGACACCCTGAAAGTGAGAAGATTTCTCTTTTTCCTGTTGAAGAATGGCACTGCACTAACAGAAATTAAGGGTGATTCAAAACTGGATCACAGTTCACTGTAAAGATACTGGTGCTAGGTATAGCAGCTCTTTAGCTGAAAAAATACTCTGTTGGATCTATTCTCCTATTCCTTATTTTGTTGGAATCMGGCAGATTTAATTCTCATACACTTTCTGTCGAAAATGATCGCTCCTGATTTACTTCTCAGGAAGTGAAAAGGCAAAACCCAGAGGTACACAAACCCCTGTAACTGCCTGGACAGTGAAAATGTAGAGCTATTACTCAACATGAATAACAAACCCCAGTTTATTGACCAATTCTATCAGGAGCTGTTTAGAAAATGTACTGTGAAGTGAAAAAGTGTACTATGGTTTTATAACTTGGAGAGAAATATGTGTAATMAAGAGCTGTTGCTTGTTCCCTAAGGATTTACTTTGAGATGGACACAGCTGACTGTGGTGCCAGTTTGTCGTTGAGGTTGTAGGAGGGGATAAAACTGTCTGTGCCATTTCTGGAATTTAACTGTATGGTGAAGAAGTGAAAGGTTCTCTTGATTGTCCTGCATGTSCTCTCACTCTGAGTCACTGTGTATGCTCTTGCCACATCAAACTGGCCTTGATGCTTCTGGTCAGTTTTTGCTACTGAAGATGTAAAAATRTATTTTATTAGTGGTGCTGATATGCATGAGAAAAGAGGCACCCACAGACCAGCACAGTAAGCAAATAAACAAGTTACAATATTTGMTTTTCACAAGCGCTTGATTTGTGAGAGGATATAAAACCCTCATAGTGGGGAAGCATTTGCCAGTTTGCAGGCTTTGGACCAGCCCTGCCAACCATTAGACCCACACAAACGTGCTTGTGTTAACCTGGTGTAACACCAATCTCTATTTACCTTCCCCTCAATGTCTCTTTTTTTTCTCTCTCTTCCTCTTCTAAGTCTCTTTGCATGTTGGCTGGGCTGTGATGATTGCATGGCATGAAGATGCAATTGGTGCTGCTTCCAAAGGTTGTGACTCTTGCTGAGTCCTTGTGGCTGCCGTTGAAAGTGCCATCAAAGCCCTCTTGGCTGGATGGCCCAAGCAGTCTGATCCTCTGAGGTTAGCAAACATCAGCCATTTTTCATCTTTGGTTAGCAAACATCAGCCATTTTTCATCCTTGGTGCCTGACCCCATGAGTGGGGCTTCTTCTGTCAGGCTGGGACTCCACACAAAAAATTCACAGAGCTTCTTCCACAGTCCCTGCCCCTGGTACCTCATTCCTGCCWTTCTCTAGGATGTTTTCCCTGCATTTTGCCAACTTCAGTCCTCTGAAGGTAAGGTCAGTTGTTATGCCAAGCTAAAAAACATTCTGCTGTCCAAASGAGTAATCTTACTGTCTCCGAGGCCCTTATCTGGCCTCTTCTTTTTAAGTCAGGATCAGAAAACACAGTCTCAAACTAGAGCTCTTAAATTCCTGTTTTGGATATTTAAGTCTGACTTTCAGAACTGCTGAGTGTGCTACAGTGCCTGTTAAACCTCGGATGCAGCAGGGCCTGGCTGTGGTGTGGAACGAGCCACCTAGAAATAAAAAACCCACAGACACAGCTTTGGGCTATTTAAAACTCTCTGCTTGGCTGAGCAGCAGTGTTGCTGAATATGCCAATGCCTGTTAATTTATATCTTCTCATCTGCTAAAGCAATAGGAATAACAGAAAAAGTTAGGTTTGTATGATCACCAGGCATTTATTTTTCACCCTGGCTGGATGTTAACCCTGGCACCAGCCACCTCACCCAGTGCCAGAGCATGCCAAGTGTCCTCAGTGTCTGAGGAGATGTTAACACCCACCATTTCCATGTGCTGAGAGGGTTTATCTGTCATGTGTAATCCCAACCTAGTTGGGTATGTTTGCATTAGTAATGATCCTCCTTCTTGGACTTACTCCTCCTGTCCTCTCTTACCCCTCTACCCTTCAGGAGATCTGTAGCCTTTCAGAGTCTGAAAGGGTTCTTGCCAGAAGATAGGTTGAAAAATGAGGTAAAACTGACAGAAATCCAGCTGTAAGAAAATSCTGCTGGGTGTTTTTGTTGCTTGGGTTTTCCAAATCTCATGTTGGTACAGCTTACACTTCAGCATGATTCAAGATTGTACTCTCACATCTCAAGAGTACAGAAATGTTAKCAAAATAAAGGCTTGTGTTCTATTTGGCCTCTGTATTCAAASATCTTGGRAAAAAAAMMMMCMAAMCYYCYTTTTTTTTTTACAAAGAGAACATTTTTCAGGAGCAAACAAACCTTTAGACCTATCCTCTTTCTTTGGGGCTTTCACTGGAAACTCTGAGTCTAAATATTGTCAGTGGTGTGACCATCTCTGTGCAGCTCCTTAGCTGGCACCAGGAGAGCCAGGGCTGTGGTGGTGAAGTTTTGGCAGCCACGTGAGGCTTGAAAGCCTGCGGGGTAGGAAGAACAGCATGGAATATTTTAGACTAGAGATGAGCACATAATTTTTAAATAAGGTTGGATTTTGGTTCTTGTTTTCTTTCTTACTAAAAACTCTTAATGGCTTCATTCGTTGAAATTCTAATTGTTTTAGGAACATTTTCCAATGCTGACTTTTCATTATGCAGCGGAGAAGGATACTATCAGAGGTTATTTTTGGGAATGAATGGGTTAAAAATATCCTGAACTGCTAGTTTCCACTGGTTTACTCTGTAAATAACCCTTTCCTCCCTGTCCCTGTAAAATTATGTGGTTTTTACATTATAAAATTACAGCCTCATAACAATTTTGAGTATTTATATGTTAGGAAGTGTCATAGTTGAGAGATGGCAGAACTTTACTTTTCATTGCTGAGCAATGAATATATAGTGCTGTTTTTAATTATACTGTCACATATGTTGGTCATCTTATTGTTTAATTTCAGGTCTCTGATCCAAAATGTTGAGGTCAAGAGATCTTTGGAACCGAATGACTTGCCAYGAGATCTCATTGAAAACACAAGTTGCAAAAAATGCCAGTGTAGATTAAATGGATGTTTAATTAAATGAAGCAGCTAAAGGAATTTCATGAGRAAGCTTTACCTAGCTTAGGGAAGGTGTAAGATAGGAGTAGAGCACACCTGGAAAACATGGGCTGAACTCTTTTCCTAGCAGGCTGGTGATGTAGTCATGCTGTTTTATACATCCTAAATTCTACACTGGAGTTGTACATTGGGTGCACCTTTCAGGGAAGTGTCTTGACTTCAACTCCCCAGGTACAGCAGCTATTGGTGGAAATGTTGACAATATCCTAAATCCATGAGGAGAACAAAAAAAAAAAAAAAAAGAAGAAACCACCAATGTTAATGGTTTTGTTTTCCCCCAATAACTGGATCATGGCAAGTATTTCTGAAAAGCTTCCTTGCTCACAGTAAGTGAAAATCAGTGCAAAAAGCACTGCAGGGCAAGGCAATTTTCCTGAGCTGTTATTTGTAAAAATGAGTAAGTGATACATAAGTTTTGTTTTAAGAGAGTAGTGTAAAATCATTTTTTGATTTAGCAGAGCTAATGCAGAGGAAATGGACAGATATAGATAGGTACTGTTTTWTTCTTGCTGGCTTTTTTCCCCTCTGTACCCCTCTTTCTTTGCCCTCGTTAGAAACACTAAGTGCACACATAGCTTGTGTAGATTTGCCTTTCTGCCATCAAAAGGTCTGGCTCTGCAGCTCTGAGCCATCTATAAGATTATACCGACCAGAACACAGCAGGCTTGTGCCAGACACTTGACCCTGCAMGGCAGTCCCAGGCCAAGCTGGGATTTAAACCCAGCTCAGGGTGTTTAAACGCGGCCGTTTGCGGCCGAACAGACACGCATTGTTGTCACAATTGGAACCACATGCTGAGTAATGCAGCAGAAGTGCAGCTCCCCCTGGAGTGTGTGGACAGTTGGAAACGGGAATTGTGTTTTTTTCATTTGTGTCTGCCCCTCTCAAGGCTCCCTCACTTTGTTTTCTCAGTGAAACTCAGATCAGACGTGTGGAGTTAATGGAGCTGGGCACTGACAGAGCAGCTCTGTTCCAGCTGCAGTACTGTGGAAGAGTTGGATCTGCACCCTCTTAACCAGTCCTCCAAGAGCAAGGTTTCAGTTACCATGATCAGTCACCAAGGACTATTTTATTTTAACCCGTGTCAAATCTGAGCTTACCTATGGGGCTAAACCACAGCCTGCTGTGCCAAGAGTGTCTGAATGCAAGCTCATTTCACTGGCTGTTTGTTAGTGTTTGGGAAATCCAGCCACGCCAGGGTATGGAACAACCTCCGCCACACAAAACTTTTCAGGCTTTGTTGCAGTGAAATACTGCATGCTGTTTCCTCTCAGTGCGTCAGTTCCTGTTTATTAGAAAATGAAATGAAGGCAGGATAAAAGCATTTGGACAATGCTGTCAAGCACGTGGCATTGCCCTGTGCAAGRCCAGGAGGTGAACTTGGGTGATTTTTGTTGGGTTCTTCCAACTCAGGATGCTCTGTGATTGTCTGGTTTTGTGATAGAAATAACAGAATCTTCTCCTTGGGATAAACAAGATGAAATTATTCGTGCTTTGGCTGCCCTTCATTCTGTAAACCAAAAGRGCTTGTGAGGGATGTAAACTTCTGTTTACTTGGGATACTTCCAGTTGGTGACTTTAGGTCCATAGCCATCTCCTTGTTAGCATTACTGACCAAATCAGGGCTCTTCTGAATTGAGATCACTTCWTTGTATCCAGAAGAACATGCCTAAACTCCTTTTCCTTTGTGGGTRATGCAAGTACAGTAATGGTGAGCACAATTGTGATGGGGAATAGACAGTGAGGAGGTTCTCCTTCAGTCTGTTGCTGCATGCTCTAAGTAGCAAGCAAGCCAAGCAGAAAAGGGAGCAAGGGAGAAACATTTGCGGTGTTCTTGACATTAATCACACGTGTTTGAGCTGCCCATGGCAGGGCCAAACAGCAGGCAGGCTGAGCATCCTTGGGATGCACGTTCTCCTCACAGAGGGAACATCACAAACTGTTGAAACACTGTTCTGTGTGGCTGTGGCTTCGTAGAATATTTTTGTTGTTCCCTCCATTGATAGCCTCTCTGGGTAGGACACAGCTGCTTTCTGAAACAGCCATCACAGAGCATGGGCAGCAGCACTCCTCTCTTGGATAAGCTGCATTCTAAGCTCAGAGGAGCTTTTTCATGTTGGAAGTTCAGAATGACTGTTACCTTTTTTGGTTTTGTGGTTCTTTGTTGTTTTTTTTTTAATATTGCTTAGAGGCTACGAAAAACACAGCACACCATCCTTCTGTGCTGCAAGGAAAAATCTGTCCCCTGCAGGAAGAATATACACTTATACATAAATGAAATTTTCTCTGCACTTGCAAAAGCGTAYGTGCACCAAGTGGTTAATAAAAATGGACTTGGTTTCTTGAGCTCAGATCTCTTCAATGTGAATCATACTTGGTTTTTTTTATTCTCCTGATTTTGCTTTAATAGGTTTTCATGTGCCTGATCAGCCATTCATTTGCCATTTTGTTTGGTACTACAAAATGAAAAAATCCTATGGGGAAAAAGGGAGAAAAGCTGAAGTGCCCTGATGGAAACAGGCAAAATAAACTACCACTACAGGTTTGCAGCCTACATATTTCTTCACCCTTGAGCCTTCATCCACGGGTAGGAAGGGAGGCCAAGCTACTGCACTTCTTCCTTGCCAAGATGAGGAATGGAAGGAATGAAGGTTTCAGGCTGGTTAAAGCTTTTTAACTGTGGGGTTTTTTTCCCCCCCTTTGTTTCTGTCTTTGCTTCTGGTTCCAGAAGCAGCTGAGAGAGAAAGATGAGCTTTCCTCAAAATGCTTATTTGCTTTTTCCGGACTTTGCTCATTAGCTGCTGGGCTGAATTCCTGGGGCTCTGCTGTTGGGTAGGAAGAATAATGTGTGGAGGCAGCAATTATTTGTCAAGTACTGGCAATGTACTTGGCATGCTGCAAGGCATGGATAGGAAAGCTTTACCTACTCTGGAGGGCTGCAGTTTAGGTTACGGACAAAAATGTGAAGAAAAATCACACAGAGAAAAGGTGGCTGTTTTWAAAATCCTTTAATTTGGTGTTTTCAAGGAAGAGTTAAGGTTTTCATGAAGAGAGGACAGGTCTTTATGTACCAAGGCTGTGTGCTGGGGACAGGCCTTGCATCAGTTTAAAATTAGGACCGGGCTGTTATGAAGCATTTAGGCAGTTAGGAGAATGTGAGACCTGTGGAGGATTTATGCTATGGGTAAAGAGCTTGGGAATTAGAAAGCAAGGGTTAACTGTCAGACAGTATGAACTGAGTTGCTGAAAAGAGATGGAGAGAGTGAGAAGATTTGACAGGAGTTAGGAGGAAGACAGTCAGAACACTTAAATGATTTTTAATCAGGTAAGAATTAAATTTTCCAAAATGAACCCCTGTTTTCCTCCCATCTCCTCCCCTTCTGTCCCCTTTCATGGGCTAAATTACTCTGGTGGAACTGTGCTGTAGGTACAGCATATTGTGATTAAACGCTCTGTAATGCTCTCTGAGATACATTGGACCAAAAAGCATAAATGGGATGCCAGTTGCATGGAATAAATCTGAATTCTTGCTGCACCATAGTGAGGCAGCTCAGTTACAGCTCTGACCACCCATGAATGCTCAGTACACAGCAGGGGCACTTTTGGACTTGCATCTCACCTATTATCTTGGTAGTAGGGTATGAATCTCTTTAAATGTGAAAGCCTGGTTTTGTTAAAGTGAAGAACATAAGAAAAGGCTCTTTCCTTATTTTGTTTTTTTCCCTTGAGCAGATGAAAGGTGGATAGAAGCGACTGTAAATTTTAGGAAGGAAAGAAGTGGAAAAAGGCTAATGCTTGCTGAGCAGAAAAAAATTTTATTTTCTCAGCCTTGCTACCCAAATGTTAAGACTCCCCTGTACAAAAGTGTCACTGCTTGGTCTATATAAATTTACTGTCAGAACAAAGGACACTTTCTGGAAGGGAAACAAGACTGTATTGCACCATTCAGTGACTAACAGAAGAAAGAGAATAGCTACTTCCTGCCAACATTCATTCTCCAAAGATGTATGCATGAGGTGGCAGGTGAGCATTCAGTTCTTGCTGCAGCTGGCTCTTGGTGATGACTTATCCATCTTGTGGGTGTAAGCTGCATGAAAGGCTCAGGGACACAAAAGTGGGGGGCTGGCAGGTTAGCTCAAGGAGAGTGATAATGGCAGTGACTGCAAGGGTCACCTGGAGGCAACTGGGTAGAGCCAGTGTGGCTGTAGAGAGAGCATGGGCATTGCTGGGAAAATGGGAATGTGTTTCAAGGACCTTTTCTAGGTGCCACTAAGCCAGCTAAGTTTGGAACCATGTGCTGGTTCACACTGACTCCATTCTCCAGTCTGTACTAGTTCCGCATTCATTGATTGCTGTTATGCTGACTTCGTTCTGTTTGGCTTTTCCTTGTCTTTTAATGGAAATGTCATTCCTTCTTTACCTTCCCAGCTGGGAAGCTGTTCTTACAATGAGGACAGGGGTTTTGATTTCCCCAACACCTTGGTACCACAGAGTCCTTGGTCTCCTCTCATCCCTGGTCACAGCAGCCAGTTCCTGCCCTGCCCTAATGACTAGAAGTGTGGCACAGTGACCTTACATTCCTGCTGTACTCTGAGYTACAGAGCTGCAAAGTACTGTGGATATTTCCTGTGGAGAGCTTCAGGGATGGGGCTGTATGTGGGATCGATTTCACTGCTCCCTCACTTACCCATCTGCTGATGTTGAGGTTTCTCTCATGCTCTTCCTGAGAGATTAGTGGTGAACATGTCATCATCCCCACATTTAAATGACCTGTTTCCTGAGGGTTTGAAATGCCTTGGCCTAAAGTAATTTAATGAGAACAATAATTGCCTCATTTCCCACCACAAAAGATCCCACGTAGATGGCACGTAGCTAATGTTTCTATAGAAGACTTAAACCATTCTGTTCTTTGAAGCCCTGTCATTGCTGGTTGTCTATTGCTGGAATAATTAAAAAATTTCTTAGTAAAATATGTTTGACCAGAGTGTAATTTGATACACTGCATAGTCTACACTGTTGAAAAAGGATGAAGTTTTGTCCTGACTGCTAGAAGACTAAAACAGATAGCTGACAGTCTTTAGCTGCTCTGTGGATGCTGCACAAACTGTCAAAAGGACCTGCCTGTGCTGTGTGAATTACAGGCTGTGTGACTTGGAAGGTTGCTCCTSTTCTGCTGGGTATGTCCTTTCACTGCAGCCAACTGATTGTGGTTTTCAGTCCCATTCACCTCCTGTGCTCTGATTCTTGTGATGCCAGTTTGGCTTCTTTATTATCTTCATTTGTAGCTCCCATTTTCTCATTTCCAGCCTTTAATTCCATCTGTGGTAACACAGAAAGGCTAATCCTATTTCTTTGGACTATGCTATCTTGAGACCAACTTTTGGCACCACCAAGGACATGGAGAGTTTTTACTTTATCCTGCAACACATRTCATGAGTCTCTCTCCTTTTAAACCACCTTGTTTCAGTCTTTATTGCTATTTTATATCCCATGAGACCCTTGAAGTATGAAGTTGTTGCCTTGTCCAATGCCCAAGAGCTCTCCTGGCCTCCAGTGTCCAGCCCAGAAGACATTTTCCTTGTAATCCCTTTTCGCCAGAGGACTCAAGCAGAGCCTGTCTCATGGAGAGACAGAGAACCTTGTGCCTGTGTGGGAACACCTAGGGCTTGGTGGTCACCTGGCAAATATCTGAGGGCACAGATTTTTCAGGGTGGCCATTCCCAAGGAAAGGAGTGCCTTAGGGCTCAACCCTCCTTGGAATAACTCCTAACAAAAATTAGGCTRCAAGCCAGTAAGTATTTGTTTACAAATCCCAAACAGATGGCACACACACACTCTTCTATGAACAGAAGGGAACAGAGAAAATCCCCAGCATATTCTCCAAGCAGCATTTAATTCAGATTTGGTGGTTTCCTTTACTCCRTATGACTCAACTGACAAGTTGGCAAATGCCTGGCAGCATTTATAACTGAGGCCTCTGTTTTCACTAAGTCTTTAAGTCTTCAGGTTACACTCACTGAGTGGAGCCCAAAGCAAGCGGATTCCTTCTCCCTGTTTGGTCCCTGCACACCTTTTGAATCACTTCAGTGGAAAGATTTAACCCTGACCCACTAATTTATCATTAATTAACTCAAGAAAGAAGGGTTTTGCCTTTCTCTCCAACAAGCCATTTCTTACTGCCTTATGCTTTGGAGGTGCCAATTCCTCCTGTTCATTGCTTGGATATTCCTTAATTGCTCAGCCAGGTAAAAATCTTTTCCATACTGATGTTAATAACTCTTTGAGGTATAACTCTGCTCCCTGATRCATCCTAGAGCCTGGAGTATCCAAATCCCAGACAGAAGCTTTTTCACTTAGTTTGATGACCATATTTTATAGACTACTATAGTTGTAATTGATTCAAACAACTTGTTACTGGCTCCTTTTGAGATCAAGCCCAAAGGTAATCAATAACTCGGTAGTATTAATAGATGTGAGGTGCCTTGTCTCCTTACTTCCTCTAAATTTAGGCTTTTGAGAAACACCCTAACAAATTCCTATCCTTTTTCCCCCCTCTGAACATACTAATAACCCTTTTTCTCTCTGCTAACACTCTTTCTTTTCTTGCACTTACTTCTTTATTCTTTTTCTTTCTATTTCCTGTCTTACTTCTTTCTCCTGATCTGTTCCCTGCTGCCAGACTCTGATTCATGATCCCTGTGAGATGAGGCTGCATTGGCTGAGGAGATGTGGGGGAGGCCACCTCTTTAGYCCTTTGACTCCAGCAGGGATTGTGAACCAGAGCTCTCTGCTGCTSTGGTTCAGTCTCACGAAATAATGTAAACTGGAGCTGATGGCAGCTCCATTAGTGTGACAGCCTGGGCTGCCTCAGCTGAGCAGTAAATGTACCACCTGCTTCTCTGCTGGGGATGGCAGCCTCTGGCAGAGCCAAGGAATAGGTGACTGCATCATCCCTCTCCTCCATGAGCTGCTTAGAGCATGACAGTCAAGGTCCTTGGCTTTCTTTTCTTCCAAGAATCGATTCTACATCCTCTTCAAAATTATCACTCCTTGCACARTCTCATGGTCCAAGGCTACTGAGTAAAGAAATCCATTCTTACCTGAAACTGCCCTACCTGAGCACAGGAGAAATAAACCCCTTGGCTCAAGTGTCCTGCTGTGTACCTCCAGGGATGGAAATGAGAACCCAGCAAATCCTTCATCCGCACCTATCTGAGGACCAGAGTTACATTCCTGTCTTCTCTTCATATTCCCTGTTATYGTCAGCTCCCAGCTGTCAGAGATGGGATGGRACTAGATGGTCTTTAAGGTCCCTTCCAACCCTGCTCATTCTGGAGTTCTATGATTCTCCAGAGATGGCACTGCACCAAACCAAAGCTCTCCTTTGCTACCCTGTTTCCCTCTCTGGCCAAATTAACCCCTGTCCCCATAGCAGTGGTACTACACTAAACATAACAGACTTGCATCGATTTTATTACCCCTTTTTTATTATTTAGGCTGAGCTGTRGGTACTTGATTGCTCCCTGCCCAGTGCCTGTGAGGAGCCTTGCATCCTTGTGGCCACATCCTGACCCTGTGCCTCAGGCTGGTATCAAAATCCACCCCTGAGCTGGGGTAGCTGAGATTCTTGCTGACAGATCCCTTGGGGTGCGTTAGAGTGAAACAACACTGGGTGATCTATGCTGAGTATGTGAATATATGCCAGGTTATTATGGAACAAAGGAACCTTTCCTTGGTTGCAAAGGAAAAGGGAGGTATGTGGCCGTTTTGGTTAATAAAATTGGAAATATGACAAAATAAAATTGGAAATATGACAACTTAAAACGTGTAAAAATACCACTTAAGAGATGTAAGGTTCGAAGTGGGTGTAAGGAACAAAACCTTTTGATCCTGGGGGTAGGCAGGCAGCAGAGCAGGCTGTGCAGTCTTCATCCTTGGGAGTGATCAGAAATTGGCTGGACCACCCTGGTCTGACTTCAGAGCTGACCCTACTTTGTACAGGAGGCTGGGTCACAGCACCCCTGAGGTACCTTCCAGCCTGAATTTTCCTGGGGTTCTTGTGTCTCCTAGTGTCCTCCAAGACTGCTAAATTGACCTCACCATATCGAATTAGGAGAGAATAATAATTTAAAATCAAATGGTTTACTCTGAWGAAAGGAARTGGYAAGWAGCAGGGATTGAACRTGTCCTGTTATTTGATTTTATTTTTAATGGAATCTGTAATTTTCCTTTTGAATCTTCATGAGTGTAATAGAGAGGTAGGGGAAAAAATTAAAAAGGAAATATGAAAATTTTAATGTTGTTTCTTTCCACGTGTTCTGGTGCATTTCCCTAGTTACAGTTTGTACGAGTTGGTTGCTGTTGTCTGAATTCTTTTATGAATTATACTAGAAATAAATGGTGTCTGAGTTTATTTTGTGCTTTGTTATGTGTGGAGGCAGATAGGAGACTGTTCAGGATATGGTTGATGTTCAGCATGCTTAATTGTTTACAATTGTTTTGTTTTTAAAAAATTCCCCTTATTTTTAACTATTGTTATTTCTGATACTTATGCAGAAAAATGAGRTGGTTCAGCTCCCCTTTTATGTAGTCAGATGCGTCTATTTTATTTTCTGAAGAAGCAGCAGAAGAAAAAAGTATCAAGAATTAAGTTCAGATGACAGATGTTTATGTGCCTAAGCTCTGTTTGGTTTAAATAACATGGCAAGGMGTAGGAAGGAATGAAACCTCTTAAGCTTTCCTTGTTTACAGACAGGAGGAGAGAGAACAGCAAATAAGTCTGAATTACAGTGTGCCTTTAAAAAAATCCCATGATATATCACCTCCATATGGAAGCCTGCATGCCCTTTCCCATAGGGATGTGCCCCTATTCCTGCAGGGAATCACAGCACTCTTGAGAAATGTTTACTTCAATGGCTGTTTCTGGGAAAATAGGAACTGTAAACAAATCTGTCCTGTCAGCTCTGGGAGGAAACAAGGTGAGRTGGGACTGCATGCTGGCCTTGGCTGTTAGACAGTGAATATAATCTAACTGCAGATGTTTGGGAGTGTGCTTTTATAGGGAAAATAAATTATCTAGGTCTGCTGTAGCTTTTGATTTGAGAATTAAATGTCAGTGCTTATCAGCAGTGAGGTGTAAGATACTTAGTGCCACTGCATTTTGGGAACAACTAATTTCAACCAATTAATCACTGCTTATTAGCCAAGAAAGTTGTTAGGAAGCAGCTGAGGAGCCAAGAGCAGATATATTGTTTTCATAGTGCAAAATCCTTGTTTTTTAGGTATTTTTATTTTTACCTGGTTAAGCCATGTCTTTCTTTAGTTCCAGGAAATGGTGCGTTTGCCATCAAGCTTCCAAATTGCAATTCTATTTTTTTTAGCTAATAAAATGATCTCTGGTAAAGAACATGGGATGGTTGAAAGGAAAACCAAGGATGAGAATCTGAACTGCAGCAGCTGAAACTTGAAACAAAAGCATCRCTGTAACAGTTCAGATAAATTGTTGGTACAGTGCACATAGAGTAAATTAACTCTAGAAAATAAATGATAATAAATTCTGTCCCAGTTTTCCATATGATTTGGGCCCAGTACCAGCTAGAAATAYGGGATATTTTCTTTCAATATGTTATGTTATGGGACCCAAWTTTTTAAGGTGTGCCTTCTAGGTTTTGTTGTTTTTAGGTGTATTCACCTGACCCTTYTAGGCCTCATTCTACACCACACTTAGTTTTCTGCCTGAGATTAGACTGCTTTCTACAAAGCATGTGTTAATTGAAGCATGTGTGTAAATACTCACTGGAAGGTTCAAGTTTAAGTTTTATTAAAGAGATTGATAAAGGACCAAAAACATAAGATGTTACGCTGCAGAGGGTTTCTGTAGCCCCAGAAACAGCTGAATTAGACATCAGAGCAGCCTTGACTCATGTGCAGTCTTCAGATCATTGTGAAGACAAGTTGGATGTCTTGCTTTGGACCTACTATGAGTTTTTCACCTTTAGAGTTTCTTTGTTCTTTAGGCCTCTGTTGCTGATGCCCATGAAAAGAACCAACCAAACTGTGGTTTTTTTGGGTCCCCCACCCACCTCCCCCTCCTCTTTTATCATGRAAGCAAGTTGGTAAAGGCCAGGGCTCTAATGTGAATTTATTCACAAAAGGTACTCTGGTCTTTTGCAAATGAAACCCTCCTGCCATTGCAGTTTGAGAGAGTTTGAAGTAAATTCACTTTATTTCCCGGAATTTTCTGTAAAGTTTCAGGTTATAAATTGGACAGAAACTTTAAGGTCATTCTGAGGTGCTCATTCTGTGGTATTGTAACCTAGAAACCTTGAAAGCTCTGGAGAGAATGAAGAGGACCCTCAGCCCCCACTGTTTTCTCATCTCCAGCAACCATGGGGATTTGTAATATTGTTCTGTTCTTCTCCAGTAAGACAAAATCTGGAGACCACTTATGTCTGTTTGGAAGGAGCCTATTTGCTTTTATTATCAGTTTGTTTAATTTAAGTGTGTTTTTCCAATGCWTTTTGGGAAATTTCATTCTTACAGTCCGTGTAGCTGGTTAGTCTCAAACTCAGTCTAGACAGCCAGGAGTGCAGGTCTTGTCATTCTTSCTGCCAGTTTGTGGTACTTGTAAAGCATTCCTCACAAGATGGCATGAATAACACTTTATTTCAGATTTTCAGTCTGTCTTGGGCTTAGACCTCTGGTGTTCTTGGTTTTGTACAGTGGCAGTAACCTCTGTTTTGCTAAGATAAGCAAAGGGCTCACGTGAACACAGAGATGTGTGTTTTCCCTGCAATTTCTAATTCAATTTACATGGTGGAGCTTAGCTTGGATTAAGATGCCAAAATTGTGTGGACATAGAGAGGCTTTAGAATTTTTTTTTTACTTCACAACTGTACTTACTATCAGAAACTGCCAGTCAAATCAGTCTGGCTTGATTTCTTTGAAGTGAGCCTTGTTTGAGTTTGTCAGTAGATTTAATRAAATTGAGTTGGAAATCCAGGATTTGTCTGGAAGGCTGCATTCCATGAGATGGTCAATCTCTTTCTAGGGCAGTCCYCTTTGTGTAGGTTTTCTTGCTTGTTACTGTTTTTAAAGCCACRTTATACAATGCACCAATGTAGTAAAATTCTACATTTCCACCTACCTTTAAGGGCTAACTTTTATCTTGAGAAAACCTTTAGTGTATATCACTACCCACAGACAGCATAAACAATGGCCTGAGTCATGTGAAGTGGTTGCTGGACTAATATAAATAGCATGATACACTCATGTGCTATGTGGGTTGTTAGAGGCATAGAGCTGCCATCAACATTTGTACTTGCAAAAAAAACTTATTTTCTTTGACTTTGGAGCTTCTGTGGTTCTCTGAAACTTCCCATAGGTRTTTCCTGGGTCCTGTGGGTGCAAAGGGCTTCTCCCTGCTATGTAAGAAATGCAGCCAGTGGCTCACTGTGCTTGGCCTTGKGCTCTCCTCTCAGCTGTTTTGAACAGAACATGATTTTGATGCTGTGTGCTGTGGTTCAGTGCCCTCTGGAAGCCTCACCACATCACTTCCAGAAGGCCTCAAGCTATGGAGCGCAGACTTGAGTGAGCAGTTAAATGCAGCACGGGAGAATGACAGAATAGACACCCTTTGACATGTGTTTCAGAAGGTGTGTTTTGTTGGAGCAGCATCTTACAGCCTTCGTATGTGGGTTGCTGGATTTGCTGGTGGAGGTTCAGCATCTTTGTGTTGGGAAGTGCTGCCTGAGCTTGTGGTGCTATGGCCTGGCATCTCACCTGCTGCATGGATCCTGTTTGAATTCAGGGCATAGCTCTGTGAGCAAGTTATTGTCTGGTTGGCTGCAACATGAGCTGTTTTATACTGGGAGCTGTGGAAGTTTGAAAGATTTGCTCCTTTAAATGGCTCTGCATTTTCCATGGGGTAGGAACGTGCTTCTGGTCAGTTTTCACTGAGCAGATTACAAAGTACTTTATGGGTGTGACTGTACCCCAAATCTGTGAGACTCACCCTCTTTCAGCTGAATTACATTGCATGAATTTTTGAAGCAGTTTTCAGTCATGATTAGATACAGAAATAGAGTGGGCAGTGAAATGTCCAGTAAAAGCCCAACAGCAGTTCAGCACATTCAGTACCCCCAGGGTTCTAGAGTGTGCTGACTAAACAGAACTGTACAGCATTTATGAATGGCTTTGGTAATTTGCCAAAAGTATGAAGTTAGTAATTCCCATTAGCATTTCWAGAATTCTCAGAGTGGCTTCAGTCATATTACAGCTAGGTTTCTTTCTCTAAATGAGAGSCTGGGCACCACTTCAAAATTTGCATGTTGGGAAGCTGACCTGAAATCCTGGATTTGGCTTTATTGCCCTTGATAATTGCCCTTGGCCATTAACAGCCTTTTGACCTTGGAGAAGTTGCTTTGGTTCAACAGAAGCCTGATTATAGTACTGAAGTTTTGAATGTTGCCTATAYTAGGTAAGTCTTGGTAGAGGAGGTCAGTCCTGGTTCTGCTGATGGTTGATATTTCTCTGTTTTTAGCTCAGCTTTTAAGTATAAAGAGTGTTGGATGATGATGAATTTTCTGAGTAGTTGTACAGCTCTCAGTGTTTTTCTTTGACACACACAAATTTTTGCTGAAATTTGCTAGGGACCAGGAATTAAAGGYCAGCAGGCTGTGAAGTCTTTTTCAGCTCAGGTTGCCTTCACTGTCCTTGGCTGTGTCAGTGTGAGGTCCTAGCACCCCCAAAAGCCTCTCTTCTCTTCTGCATTCAGCTTTGAGGAGCTTTTCCTGACTTAAAAGTCTCCTATTTCACCTTTTAGTCTCTGTTTGGAAACGTCTCACTCCCCAAATATTTTTCTTGGTTATGCTTCGTTGTAACATGGGAGAATAAGTATCACTTTGTGTATCTCTCAGCCCAGATAAACCCAGTAATCTTAAAAAATATTGTGCTAAAGACAATGATGAGATAAGCAGAGAGCAGCAGTGTTACTCTGCAAAACAACCCCTTACATTCATGCCCTCAAAATTATCTTGAAACCCTCCTTTGAAAGATTCTTTTCTCCATGATAGGAAATTTCCCAAGTTTTTCTGGTTTTTCTTCTCCATAGTGCATCTCTGTTTCCTTGGAGCTTTCCTGGAGCTGAGCCAGGTAGCGACAATTTGCTTTCACTTATACAGTCTTTTCACATTCGTGTATTTCCTTCTCAGAAATGAGTGGGATTGTGGGTAAGGAATTCCAAGCCATAAGCTTGGGAAAAAAGGGTAAAAAAAGGAAGGTTTCCTCTTGCCTTGGTTCACACAGAGATGAAATGGGTGGTTATGAGCTGTACACAGGCCCCTGTGCTCTGTGACAGACTGTATATGCCTGTGATCTGGAACTGCTCTCACTTCTATTTATTAAAAATGYCTTGTACTTCTGCCTCACCCAAAAACCTTCCGAACTCCACGTGCCTAAAGGCAGGCTTTCTCACCCATGCAGGAATTAACTTTTCGTTGTAGTAAGTCATCCAAGCTCTAGGGAGCTCTCCTGTTAGAGCTGCTGGCTCACTCCTCTCTTATCTACTAGAGCTAAAATCAGTGTCTTTGTGTCTTTTCCCCCTCWTTCCCCTGTCCCCAGTCAAGTGCCAGAACACAATGTACACCAATTAATTGATGACAGGTTCCAGTTAGAAGTCCAAAGCAGACTTCAGAGGCACATGAGACAGGAATCAGCAGGTGAACAGAACTCAGGTGTGTTGTTCATGTACCCTGGAGCTGAGCTCACCTCGGATCCTCAGCCCTGAGCTGATGTGGCAGCACTTAAGGAGGCAATAGCTGCAGTTTAGTAAGAGAGCTGCTCCCCACCCCCAGCTTTTAAATTTGTGATGTTTGAGACCAATTTCAGCCTCCAGTCATGAGGAGGCTGTATTGGCTGTTACTGTCATTGTGCAGGTGACAAAACTGAAGCTCTGTTGGAAATGACCTGCTTTTTCACAGATTGCTTGTACAAGCCAGAGACAACCTCCTATATCCTAACTCAGATATATGAGAACAATGCAGAAAATCTGTGACCCAGTTGCATTTCTAAGCTGGTTATGTTCACCTTCCAGAAGCAGCTTTCATTTAGCAGTGGTAAGCAGCCATCCCAAAGTACAATAGAAAGTGTGATGAGGGGAAAGAGAAACATTGTCTTGTTTAAGTGGTGATGAATTTCAAGCTTTTGCTTGGGAATTTTCCTCTAAGACTATCTCRGTGATGAAATGCCATCAAGCAATGACAGTTCTCAACCTGTTGCCTTCTGTATCAGGAATACACAGAGAAAACAGCTATGTTCCCATTCTTGCTGATGAAACTAGTGGTTAACTGTTCCTTTTTCTCCTGTTCATACCAGGAGAACTCAACATTTCTCTGTCAGATATAAGCTGGAAATGAATCTGACATTTGAAATCCTTTCCCTGCCAAAGTCCAATCTGAAAAAAACCCCAAACCCTCTGAGCAGATGTTAATGAGATCACAAATTTAGAAGCCTAACAGAATGCACAATCTAGTAAAGACAAATTAACTCGGTCTTTGATGCTGCCTCAGTAGCTTTCAAATGGTCAGACACCTGTGAGGTGTGAYACCCTGCTCGTATTACGTGCTGTTATTGGTTTAGGTGAGAAAGGAAATGTGTCATTGTACCCTGAGAAGGTGTTCTCATTTGACAGTAAAAATGTGCAAAACACCATATGCTTTTCCCTCAGGTTGTGAATGGAAACGTGTTTTATTGTTGTACTTTGTAATGGTTATGTTCTTGGAGAATGAGCTGGTTCCCATGGATGGCTGTAGGGAGTGAATGGTGTTTGAAGAGGCAAGCTTCTGCTTTATTATTCTACATCTAAAAGGTATCACAGTGCAGTCAAGGTAGTAAAAGCCCTTTTGTGATCAGGTTTAGCTGTAGATCAGCTGCACAGGCCTCTTCACTCATTCAAGACTCGTGAGTCCAATGAGTCATGTCTTTGTYATCCTCACTTTCTCATAGTTGGCTTCTTTCTTTGTCTCTTCAGTGTACCTTCTTTATTTCTTAATYCTTCCCCTTACTTTTATCCTTTCAGTTTTATGTTTGATGTGCATATTTAAAGGTTATTTCATTGTGATTTATCCTAGGGGGTGAGTGGAAAAACTGTTATTTTTGTGGGAAAGATAAAATATGCAAACAGTTAACAAATCACTTACATGATGCTCTTAGGACTGTCTAGGGACAGAGAGGAGAATATACTGTCTCAATAATGAGCAAATTGTCCAAAGAAATCCATTGACGTGCTTTTAAAGACAAAATAACCATGGAAAGAGTGACTTTCTGTGCTGATCTCATCCCACCCAAGTTCAGCCTAGGGTTAAAAAMAGTCTCATTTGTTTAGTGCTGTGTTTGGGAATAGCAATCGTGCCTGATGCTCAGTTTCTATGGAGAGATGTTTGCTTTCCTTTTGTTTGATACATCAATATTTAGGTCAGATCAGTTGTCTGAAAAAAGCTGTCAGCTTTTGCAGGGACACCTGTGGTGAGCTTCACCAAGAAGTGATGGGACCCCCTCCATCAAGCMGCACACCCACACTGGAGTGTGCAAGCAGCCTCTCACAGGGACAGAGGGGGATTCCTACCCTAATATTAACCATAAGGAAATTGGGCATAAAGAARCATTTTAATCCAAGTGAATTTGTTTTCCTAGCCTTTTGAATGGAGCCATGGCTTAAGCTGTTTAGCAGATTGACCTGCTTCAGAAATACAAGTGGTTTCTAGCTGACACACAGGACTTTATGGAGTGATTGATCACAGCTGCCACTTGCCAGGGTCTGTGGGGTGCTCTGTCCTGGCAGCCCCCACAGTGTGTGCATGTGAAAAAGGGGGGTGAGGGAAGTGACAGTGGAGGGGGTGAGTGGTTTGCAGTTCAGTTAATGTRATTTTAAAATATCCTAAATGCAAACATTTCTGCTTTGTAAAGACAAACTTCATCTTGGTCAGGTTTTTTTACTGTATCCTGGGGTGTTTTTTTGGCATGTGTTTATTCTGTTAAGTTTCTGAAGTGAAAATCAGAAGCCTGGTCAAAGAATGGAAGAAGAAACGTGGAATAACTGTTGTGTGTATTTTTTCCACCATTGTTCCCAAGTGGAAAATAGTCATATTTAACTTTTGTGATTTGTCAGCTTCTTATAGGGAGGCAAGAAATCAGGGATTTAATCTTGCTCTTGTTAAACTCAAAGGGAGTCTGCCACTAATTCCTRTTGGAGAATGATCATGCCCTGTGTCAGCAGAAGAAATAAATAATGCTTAAGTCTTTAGCTTGCTATTAATTCATGATTATTTGTCCTGTCATTCAGTGGGTGGGAGATTGGCAGATCAGATGTTTTATTCCCAAGTGTAGCTGCGGACTTGATGCAAAAAACTTGAGCTGCTGCTCTGTGATCACCTTTACCCCCATAAAACAGAGAAAATAATTTCATCTGATCCTCAAACTAAAAAAAAAATAGCCTGCAGGAGATGCAGATGTTTGGGGATGTTGTGAGATAGAGTGGGAACGCCTGGTTTGGAAGTGTTATGAGTGGCCTGGMCATAGTTAATCACTGGAAAGGCAGAAAAATAAGGAGGATACAGACATAGATAATTGAAGTACATTTGACCTTTGGTAGATATGACTTTCAGTGATTTGAGCCACATTAGTTATGCTCATGGCCTCATCCAGTGCTATTTGAATCAGGAGTTCATCAGCAGGCTTTGCTGTTAGAATGAAAAAGTCAAATGAAGTAGTGACAAAAGTATAAAGAAGTTTTTTTTTTTTATTGTTTACAGTATTTTCTTGAACTGAGAGATGCTTGTACTGTGGTTCCAAGACTTTCCATACTTCTCATTGTGTGTTTGGTCTCAGTAACTCCTGCAGGAACCAGGATCAAAAACTTTAGGAAACTCCCTGTACACTTAGAAAAACCCAGTATTTACAGTTATTAAAGCCCTTYGAGTTCCCAGCATTAAAACACTCCCAGTAAATAAGATTTATTAGAAACAGTGCTCTTTGTARTTCTGGCCTAAAACTGAGACTCTCTGAACTGTACATAGGGCTAGGAACCGGATGAAAAAAATCCCCAACATTTGAGATAGCACCATTTTACATTAGGTAAGAACACATCTGTYTGTTTAAAAATGTGGGATAAAGGAAAAAGAGTATCCCAGGCTCCTGGG
This sequence comes from Alauda arvensis, assembly GCA_902810485.1. NCBI lineage: Eukaryota > Metazoa > Chordata > Aves > Passeriformes > Alaudidae > Alauda > Alauda arvensis. The sequence goes on from CADDXX010000301.1 coordinate 133,117, forward strand.
CACAACTGGGGATAGAAGGATGGCAGTTGTGCACCATTGCTAAAATAACAGCAAAGGCATAAAGTTTGAGGGAGTTTTATATCTCTGTTCTGAGATGATTTGGTAACTTCAGTTTACTTTTTTTTCTCTGAGCACTGAGCTTTTGAGTGGTTATGCCACAAAGARCCAGCCCATGCAGCTTGTGAAGCCCAGATTTTTCTGTAAGCCTTCCTAGCTCTCTCTGACCACAGCTGTATGAAATTACTCTTTGCCTAGAACTGCTTTTGATTTTTAAATAAGACAACCCTCCCTACATGAAMCATACAGTTTTTCTACAGAATTTATGCTGAAGGGAGGGCAGTAGGACCCCTGAAAGAAGAGTTTTAAGTGGTCAGGATGGAAGCACATGATATATGTGGGCCTTGTTCTATAGGGACTCCACACTGGCCTGCCAGAATTAGGCAGGAAATGGAAACAGAGAAGAAAAATTCTTGGCTTCTGAGTCAGACTTGGGGGTTAAGTCACAGCCAAGCCATGGATGCTCTCTAAATCTTTCTATATAGGATTGTGGAAATTGGATGTGATGGAACAGAGCTCTTGGTCAGTGGGAAGGCCTTGTCTGGAGTTGTGTGAGGCTTTATCTGAAAGGCTTGTCCGAAATGTCAGTGTCTCTCCTGTCCCAGGCTGAACTGTGGAAATGTTGCTTAGGTTGAAATAATTGAAACCCAGAGGGAAAGCGGCTTTAGAGACACCTTGCAGGATAATATTCTGAGCTAATTTTCTTTTTGATGCCTTGGTCTGAAWCTCCTGCTGCTCATTAACATGAGACACAGGGTGCCTGGAGATCTGTCCAAGAGGAGAGTCTGCCTCAGCTGGAAAAACAGTCTGAATCCACCACCTGAGTGTACAGGGCTAAAAATCAAAGTAGCAAAAGAGACTCAAATTAGGTCTGGTAGTGATTGGAGAGCCACAGTACGTAAGAGAAAAAAGTAAGCTGATCTTCATGAAATGAGCTGATTTTCCTGGAACCAGCTGTCCTGACAGACTGACCAATGCAGTGTGACATGAGAATGCTGCCTCCCAATACTTCTCTTTAGGAAAATGATTTTTAGTTCCCAGCTGGCAATCCGTGTTCCCAGGAAACCTGTCAGTTGAAGAATGAGAAACTATTGCATAGCGGACCCTATTTTTTTTTTTAATCCCCCTGAGAGAAATGTCAAATAATAAGGGGTTTTGTGTCAGATCTGCAGGGCAGTGTGGTACTACTGAAGATGTCAGTCCTCTGAGCTGGAGACTTCTGACCTTGCTTGTCTTAAGAGGACTTGCTGGAGATTTCTTTGCGTTACCTCTGAAGAGGTTTGATCAGACAGCCAAGATTCTCATATTCAGAAAGAGAATATAGAGTAATGTGAACATTACATAGCTGTTTAAGTTCTGATGCTGACCTAGAATATTCTGTTTTACTGACTAGCCTAAATGTGTATTTCTGTTTATTTCCTGCATAGCACATCCTTTCTTGGTGACATGTCACAGTTTCTGGGTGGAGGAAGGAGATCAAATAGCAGAGTTTTTGAACTGCATGGTACCACACAATGTCACTTGGTGTCTTGCTCACTTTCAGCAGCAGAAATTGCAAGATCTGTGTAAAACTTGCAGCCATGTGCTGTCATATGCCTAGGAGAGGTGTCCTTCCCAGACATACTCTGTTCCATCTGATTTTCTTGCATTGACCTGTAGCTTGAACACCCTCTGTTGAATTCAGGAAGCAGCCCACAATAAGCATACGAAGGCTGACTAATTAGGTTATTACACACTTTCCATTAGGTAGGTAGCAAATTTTGTGGTTCTGTGAAACCTCTGTGAGGAAAATAATTCCTCCTGAGTTTTGCTTCCAAGGTAGCCATACAAAAACAACCTCTGATAGCGAATTCAGGCTGAAGTCATAAAGTTCTTCAACCTTCTACAACTGCCAAAGAAAACAAAGCCATGTAAACATGGCTTCTCTGATTTGCTGTCTTGCAGGCAATCTTACACTAATTTACTTAAATTGCTTCAGAATAAAGCAATTATGCTTGGTGGAACACATCTGGAGTGTCAGCATCCTGCATCTGGATCAGACTCTGCCTCTCTTGTAATCTTCTTCCCCCATTCTCCCTCCAGCCCTGACACAAACACCCAGAGATCTGCTCAGTGCTTTGCAAATGACTTTGAAAAGATGACAATTACTGATTAATAATATTTTATCTCCAGTACAGGTCCGTGGGGAATTGAGCTCTGATTATCATATTCTGTATCATTTCTGTTTGTGAGAGTTTTGCCTTTAGCAGAAGATTTTGTACTATATTCCACTAACAGACATTTAGATAATTACTGTTGCAATCTCAGTTTACCCTCCTGTCCCCTCAGAAAGTAGACTGAATATGCTTGGATAATTAAATATTTTATCAATATAATACTTTTRTCTACTTTTTTTGATACAGCAGTCCATAATAAAGGGAACTATGCTGTGCAGAAGAAGCCCAATATTTACCAGCAACTAGAATTAGTAGTATTAAGACTTTGAGRAATCCTGAGATGCAAAGAATGTCAAGCAAAAATAGTGCAGATGTACAAGAAATCTTATATGGCATGAGGAGCYGAGATCCTTGTGATTTCATTTGATCTGAACTGCCACTGGCTAGAGCCCTTGCAAAACTTACACATTGATTTAAAAATGATTTTGTCCTTACTGGAACTGAGCTCTTGGTGGTTTTCCTGGCTGGGTTGTGGTTGGTGTGTGAAACTTTCAATGGCATGGTCTAATCAATACCATCAGGGCCAGCATCCCTCCCTCATGCCTCTTGTGTTCCAGCTGAGGTTTGAGATTATTGATGGGTACAGTTCTCTGGAAACAGCTTGGTGGTTATTTTCTGAACTTCCATGTGATATGGCCACTTCTGAGCTGCGTTAAGATTTCCATTTCATTAATCATTGTGACCTAAGATGGGCAGGTCCTTACGTGATTTCCTAATTATTTTCCCTTTCCCCTCCCCCCTCTTCTCAAGTGCTTGATCTTGGGAAGTTCAGGCATATGAACTGCACGTTAATAAAAATCAGCCTGCTTTCCTCAAGGGAGTGTAGCAAATTCAAAATGAAGCTTGATTTTTCATCTTTTCCACTTCTGAGGATTTTTGTTTGTGTAACTTCTGATACTTTGTGTGCAGTCACTGCCCAAGAACAAATGTTCTAATGCATGGTACCTGGAAAAAAAAGATGTCCCACACCCCTAATTCCAAGCGTAAAAGAAGTTTTCAGGTGGCATATTGCTTTCATGAAGGAAAGGAGCAGTGGGTTTATTGGGGAAAAGAACTACTTGGAAGCACAACCCCCAGTGTGTGTGGGGGAGAATAAGTGAAAATGTGATAGATGGGAAGAGATCTTGGAATGTTCTTTGGAAGCACAATTTTCCCAGTGTTTGTCTGCCTTAGGGTTGGTAGTCCCCTTTAGCCACAGGAGCCCTTTCATGCCATTTCTTGTTGGAGTTCCCAGTTGTAGTGATGAAGTGTAATTTAAGAGATAAAACTCAAGTTCCAGAACAAAGCCATGTATGGAGGCAGAGAGCAAAACCTTTTTGAAACTCAAATGTTTTTGGGGACAATGAAGAATAACCTCACATTTGCTCAGGATGTTCCTTTAGGGTTCTTATTCTCTAGGATTTCTTGTAAATAGGGAAGAATTCTTATTATTTATCATAAAAATGTTCCCCAAAACTTGCTGAAACATCTTTCAGGCTTGATTGCAACATGAAGTTAATTGGGAACTTGCCCTTTTTTTTGTGTTTAAATACCGTTTAAAATTATATGATAGCATATACTTTGTTATCAACTGCTGCTTCAATTAATTCACTTACGAAGTACCCTGTGTGGTATTCTTTGTATAAACTCAGTAATCTTTCTCCAGACTGTCTTTTTAGAGCTTCCCAAATTTATTGACATGCATCTCTCTCATCTTCCCAAATTTTTTTGCAATCGCCCCCCAAACTTTTGAGTTTTAATAAGACCAAAGACCATGCATGGCCTTATGCTGCCTTRTGTATTAATTGCCAATTCTAATTTTTCTGACAGCGGCTTTGCTGTTGAGCAGATGTTTTCACTGAAGAATTCAGTAATGCCTGAACCCTTTTGATACATGAGTCCTCATTTAGGTTCATTCATTCCAATGTACATTCACTTGTCTCTCCAGTCTGAATTTTGTCAGTGATAATATTAACACCAACCAGTTTTGACTTCTGCAGTTGATTAAAAGGCTCTGAAAACCACCAAGCTGTGTCTTGGGATAAGTAATTCCGAAGAGTACAATATAAAGCTCAGCAATAACTGTTTCCCAAAACAAAGAATTTTGTATGTTATCCCTGCTTCCAGGGCCTCCTGTGGTGTGTTGAGTGTTTTTACTGCATTAAGAAATAAAGGAAAGAAAATTTATCTTCCTCACACTTGGAAACTGTGTGAGAGTGTCTACAGGGAGTGCAGGGAAAGGTTTTTGCTTTGCTAACTCTCATGGGAGAAGAGCTAAGCCAGTACAGGATAACTTTGAAGAAAATATTATCTCAAACCTGATTTCTCTACTCAGATCCCTCTTCATAAAATTCCTCTGTCTTAACATTAGAACAGGGGTGTGCTCCGAATTCTTCTGTTGGACTCCTAACAGAAAAGAATACTTAGAAAAGGCTTTAACCTGAATTTCCAAGCACAAGTACTAGGAGCAGAAAGCATTGGGACTTCTCTGACTATAGGAAAACAGAAAAGAATTAATTTTGAGTTAACCTGAGGAAGAAAGCATGTAAGAAAACTTAGTAGTGAAAAAACCCAAACCAAACAAAAACGTGAAAGAAATTAGAGGAAAAAATTTTACTGTGTCTTATGATTTTCAGACATTTAAGGAATTACATAAATGCAGGTTTTCGTGATTCAGAGAAAGATTTTGGTACACAGGAAAGATTCAGTGAGGGAGAAATGCAGAACAGGAGTTAAAATTTTGTTGAAAAAAACCACCAGTATCACAAGTATTTTGCTTCCTTGATGGCAAGGCTGAAACAAACCTTCGTGGTGGTTTGTCCTTATGTGGAAAAATTTCCCAGTATACTTAACAAGGCTGACTTCAAAAGAAGTAAATATTTGCTGTTTGGGGGMGTTCCTCTCCAAAGAGTAATCTTCATGTCATGACTTCCAGTGCCTTATTGTTGTCCACAACTTTCTGTACTCTGATTCATTTTGTTTAAGTGCACAAATGCCATTTGCAACAGGCTGTGATTGCTGATGCAGTTTTTGGTTTTGATTGGGTCAGGAATGTTCTTACTCAGTTCCTACCCCTCTTATTCAGCTCTGGAACTGAAGAGAAGGCCACCAAGGCAAGTCACCACGGAGACCTGGCTGTATTTACCCTTTGTTCTGGGAATAACATCRTGCTTGTGCTCCAGCCGGACCTCCTCTAGCATCCAAACAGCTGGGAATTTGGGGCTGGGAGTGCAGGGAGAGGCTTGGAGGGCATCTCATCCCAGAGTCTGCTCTCTGGGCTGTGCCCCTGCTCAGGGTGTGGGTGAGGCCAGAGCTCTCGAGTGTTTTCCTGGTGCTAAGGAAATCAATATGTGTGTGTTTATGTCAGTTTGAACACAAATGCAGAATTAAATGTCTCCCTCACGTGAGCAGAGCAGCTTTGCCTGCCTTGTTCATTGTGTTCCCATACAACTCTGTGTGCAGCAGGGATGGGAGATTATGGTATTACAGCCCTGGGAAGCATCCTSAGAGCTTGCCAAGCAGAAGAGCAGTTGTTTAATATTACCTCTGTTTAGAAGCAATTACATCCAGGAAAATGCAGTTCTAGAGCTTCTCGAGCTCTGTTAACTGTTTCAGAGCCAGTCAATGCATCTGTCATCCTTTGCTGTTGTGCTCTTCGGAAGGAAGACAAATGCCCAAAAATGCTGCACTAGTGGGGAGCTGAATCAGCTATTTGCTGATTTAGCAGTGGGGGCTAAAAGAAAGATGGGAGTTTATTTCTAGATGTGTTACCAGCATTACATAGGAAAAGGTGAGCTCAGAATTGAAATGCAGAAACTTGGAGTCACAGGTCCTGACTGTGTGCCCTGTGACTGGGCAGGCAGTGTGCCTCACCCACGTGGAGTCCCAGTTAGAAGCTCCAAAGTATTTTCTAGAAATMAGCTACTTCCTTTGGAACAGTAAGGAGAAAAAAAAAAAAGGAGGAGGAAGAATCTCAGCTCTCCACTGTATCTTGTGGAGGGATGACACAGTGATAAATGAGGCCAGCCCTGCTTTTGCTATTAGAAATTCCCAGCAGTGGCAGGGAGCTGGAATGTGCTCTCCACAAGGTGGGCAGGCTGCCCACACCCCAGGCTGGGAAGGATTGGGCCCAGAGTGGTGTTTTGGCTATAGAACTTCTGCAGCTCTCTTTGGCCTGAAAATATTTTCTTTATGCAGAAAAAAAAAAGTTAATAAAATCAGAGCTGAGCAACAGTAAAAAAAGTGTACCTTTGAAGATGACCCCATAGCTTTAAATTTACGATGATGAGGAGAATTTAGGTGGGAAGATTTTCACTGATGATTCAAGGTGTGTGTGAGTAGGGGTCTGTAATAAAGAATCAGAAAGGAATAAAGAAGGAGAATATGAAAAGGAAACGAAAGGTGAGATTTGGCACATGATTTGGCAGATATTTTGGGAGTGTGATGGAAGAAACAGACCTTGGGGATGAAGAGGATGGAAGGAGAGGAAAACTGGATTGTAAAGAAAGGAAAAACAAGCCAAACCAAAAAACCCTGAAAGGCTCATAAGCTGTTCTGGAACAAGTAACAAAATTGACATCCTAACTGCTTAGAAACAGTTTTAATATATATGGCATGGGGTGTGGGACTGGGGTGTTAGAAGTGGAACAGGCTGTGTTAAGAACCATTCTGTATAAATGCTTCCATCCTCACTGAAAAATTTAGATTTTTCTTGTCTATCCTGTTCTTGGTATTATTTAAATTTTGTCTATCTTATGTCTCTCAAATAYTATTTTGGTTTATGTGTGGCTCATCAGAGTTTTCCACTGCTTATATCATTTACAGTTGTCATTRGAGATGGCTAGGTGTAGTCTAGTCGTGTTGGTGGAGAGCCTAGGAAAATACAACTTGACTCTGAAACATCTATTTTTTTCTGAAATAAAAAAGCCTAAAGGAAATGGTGAATAATGGAATAAATCACCATCTATTAACAAGGCTGTTTAACTGTCAAAGCCCCCACTAGAAACACACACCACAAGATTGGTGCATCAGGAACTGTGTAAGCTGAGATGCTGCTTTCCTGCAGTGGGAAAGCAAGGTATGCACTAAAGCCAGCCTGACACTGGCAATGCACAGTGCACCATGCAATAATTACTGCACTCAGAGCCCCACTACAAAAACCTGATTTGGGTCATCTCTCATGTGGAGTGACCGACTGCACTTCAGCAGCCCTTGCCTTAAAAGGGAAGCCTGTGGGAAGATGTTTGCTGTTATTTCAGGCTAAGGTTTCAGGGAGAGATGTGAGACGGTGCCAGGCTAGCTTTTGGTAAGTCATCTTTATTAAATAAAATGCAGGATAGGTTTGGTTTTGTTTTAATATCTTCAGCAAGCTGTCCTCTAAGAGCCCCAGGTTCTCTCTCTTTCACAGAAGGCTGTTAGGAACCAAAGTCCTTGCCTGCCTTGTGGGCCTTCTGGTTTGGGAAGCCCAAACTGTTTGGTCTCAAGGCTGGAGACCACCTGGTGTCCAGCAGCAGAGTGCTCCTCACAGTGCTSTGTGCTTTCATCTGGGATGGCTCTGTCCTCTGTAAGTTCCCTTCCTTCCAATGGGTGGTCTCTGAAACCTACTGTAACAAAGAAGAAGGCTTGAGCAAAATTGGGTTTGGTTTGAACTTTCAGAACTTCTGAAAGGACTTTAAATWATTTAATCTTTATCGCTAACTTAGCAAGTGTATATCTTAAAAAATCTGCTGTGAAGTTTCAGGGGCAAATGCTATAGATTTATGTCCCAGGCTTCCACTCATCACTCTGAAAATGAAATCCTAGCTTGCACTTTTGTTTTCTTTGCAGCCTTTTGGTCCCATTTACTGAGCATAAGACTACAGTCKAAGTGAAATCCATTATTAACAATTATGGCCAGTGAGTAAGGARTTCTGTAATATTTTTTGCTATGTAGGGTGATGCATTTTTTAATGGTGGAAGATCTAGTCTGTTATTCAATCCAGAATTAATTAATGACCACAATRCCACATGCATCCTCACTTCCACTTCTTTTCTTGAATGGAATTGTATTGCACAAGCCCAGAGGCAGGGTCAGGGTGTGTGAAGTTCTCCAGCTGATCCAGCTCTCAGGTCTGTACCCTAAGACAAACAAGGCAATGTGTTAGGAACAAAAAGGATTGTTCTGATCAAAGGGAGGGAATTTAACACAGCAGGTGCTTRCCGTGTTGTGTAGAGAATTGTTGGAAGAGGTTCAGGTACTTTGATGATGAAAGGAAGGAATGCCAGATAARGAATACCTAGGTGACGTAAAGCCTGTTAGGGGCTTTGTGAGCTTTGTGTTGTCTTGAATATAAAAATCGTGATAAATAAGAAAATATTTTTGTGTGGTTTTGAGGGATGGAGTTGAAATGAATAGTCAGCACATTGGCAGAAAAAATGGAAAAACTGAGCTACATGTTGATAGAAGGTACAGTCAGATGCTTAGAACCACCCACCTTTTTTTCCCCCTTTGATTTATTCAACTTTAAAGTGCAAGTTTTTAGCAACCACGCTTTATCTGATGAGATTTATRCCTCAAATAACTTCATTTCAAGGCAAGCTCGTAGCTGCACAGCAGGGGCCAGGACTTTCCCACCTAAATAACTGAGTGGTCTTGCAAATGAGATCTCCCTGCTGCACATGCTGTGCTTCCCCTTGTTGCATGGTGCTGCTTGGCTGAGCTCAAAAGGAGATCAGCAGGGAATAGTGAAGGAGCTCAAGTAGGTGTAAAATGGGGTGTTAAAATAGGGCTAAAAGAATAGAGAAACGTCAAAAAGGTGTGAGAGTTCTAGGAAGCTTTAGGAGACCCTCAGGAAAAGTTGAGGATCACAGTCTCTGAGGAATATCAAGTGGGAAGAGGATGGAGTTGCAGGAGGAACCAGGAAATGGTCTCTCCTTTAAGAGGTTTTAGTCCAGAAAGTTATTGTGTATGTACCTTGTGCTGGGTAGGCTTGTGGTTGTTCTCTACTGGATGGTGGAAGATAACTGAGAGTGTGGGATGGGAGGAGAGGAATCAACGTGTGCTTGTGACTCCCTTTCAGCCACACTTTCCTGGCAGAGTGGAATCCTGGCACTGATTGGGAAATGTGCACAGGGTAAGATCGGCATGTCCAGAGTTTTATACTAATAAAATAATCTGGCTTGTTTCTTAGCATATGGGATGCCAGCTTTCTCCAGCTTGTTTTGTTTTTTGATTTCTCTGAACGAAGCTAAAAGAAAATAACTATGCAGAGGGAGAAATGAAGTAAGAACACCAATTCAATTGAGCAGAGTAGGAAAGGTATACTTGTCTGAAGATTTTTCTGTTCATTAAAATAAAATKAATGGCTTGATCTTACTTCCCCTAAGCCAAATTCTGTTTCCCCAGGAATCAGTAAGAGGTTTTCCTGAGTAGCATGTGAGGGTGAAGCACACTGTCTGCARAAGCACCATTTGTCATTTGCTGCAATTTGAGGATCAGGCTGCTGCCATGTACCAGAGTGAAAGTAAATGGCTTAACACTTGCTGAGCTTAAAGCCTAAATCCTTTCATCTCCTTATGCCCAAATACACRCARTTTCCCCCTATGAATTCAGTTGTGRTTTTCTGTGTGCTTGTTGCCTGGGTACACCACCATGTTAACCATGTTATAATGATATGCTGCTTCATGCAAACATCCCTGCAGAGGAAAGATGCAGGCTGTTACAATTGTGATGAAGAGCACTTTCTGAGCTCATTAGGCAAAGCTGTAATTAGCTTAACCAACCATCAAGCTTAACTTGATGAAACTCTCTAGRAAAACAGTCTGAAGAATCTGTTGGAAGGTAGTGAGTGCAAAGACTGTGTTCCCAGGGATAAAAATTCTTTCATCAGGTGAATGTTTGTGACTCCCCTCCAGTATCCTTACAGGCAAAATACATTCCCATGCTTTAAACTCTTAACCTCCCTCCTATTTTTAAAGACCTTTGGTGGCYGAGTTTACAAGAGAAGAAGGAACAGTTAGGAAAACAAGCAGAGATTATTTTTCCAATGTAACAAAAAATGAGGACTGTTGCCTGCAGTTTTACCAGAGCCTCTCATGTGTCTGTTCATGTGAGATTCTCCAAACTTCTGTGGTTTTGTTTGGTGGAACAAAAAGGACCCGAGATTTTCAGATTTCTCTCAGCCAAAGAATACGACAGGCATCCACAGGGGCAGGGGAGCAAGCCATGAAAAATAAGCTTCTGTGAGGCTTTGGAAGCCTGACATAATTTCTCCCTGTCAGAGCCTTTGGGCTTAATTCTGCTTTGCCTCACACCCAGTTGAATCCCATTGGGTTGTTTTTTTTTTGGTTTTTTTTTTTGGTTTGGCTGCTTCTGGTGTGAGCCCCATGAGAGCTGTGGCTGTTTGTTTGGGAGTACTCAGTACTGAGGAAACTGGAGATACTGGATGGTTGTGAATGTGTGTTACTGATACTCCAGGAAGTGCCACATTTCATCCAGTCTGCTCAGGGAATAAGAAAATGAACTCCAGTATTTTTAGGAAGATGCCAGATGTTGTCATAATGTGTCACATGCTCCTGACACTGAGATGTTTTCTAACAGCAGTGCTAATGTGTGGTATTATGCTGATGTTGTACAAGTAACTGGATGTCAGCCTCCATATCCTCAGCAGACTTTTATGTCTGTGTGTCTGTGTATCTATTAGAGGTACTAAAAAACAAAATATGTATCTATGCTTTTAAAAAGGGAGAGCAAATGGGAACTTGCTGAGGAAGCACAGGTTACAGTCTTCTGGTTTGAATCAGCAGGGGGAATTCAGAAAGCCAGAACAAGGAAGGAAATCCTTTTGTTGGGGAATGGAAGGACATATGCATGCCTGTTCAAAAGTTGCTGCTCTGTGTGTGTATATATGCACATTACCAATGATGACCAACATGGGTTATGGAAACCGTTTCCCCCTATTCTCGCACTGAGAGAAAACTGCCATCATCCTTGCAATTCCAAATTTAGGTAGTTTGATCATTTGAAGGATTGCAAAATGGGTGTGTAAGATGCATCAGTTTTTCTTACAGAAGAAAATTGACTATAACCTCCCAAGTMGAACATAGGACATTTAAGGCTGTATGTACTGTAATACTGGCACATGAAATACATTTAAATACTTGTACAGAGATTTATTAGGTGATTCATTGCTGCAAAAGAGATTCCCTCCTACAGCCATGATGCTTGAGGGTTGCTCTTACCCAACTGACTTTCCTACTCTTGAAGATTGAGTACTTGCACAGAAAAGTAGTGCTGTTTATTTAGCTCGTTTGGGTGGAAACCTTAATTTCTAATGACATTTTTGGAAGGTAGAGGTTTGCTCTACTGAGAATCTTTGGTGGGCAACTTGGTATAASCACTACAGATGGCAAGGATGTGTTACTGCTATGGCATCACCCAAATGAAAGACTCACATCACATGTTGATCTGAAGACCTAGATCTGTGAAAATATTTAAATGTAATACTTCTCTTGAAATTATTGGAAACTGTCTCTTTGTTCCTTTGTGCAGCTGGTCCTAGCAGAGTGGTAGAAAGCAAAGAGGAACTAAGGAGGAGGCAAAAGGAAAAAAATGGCAAGTGAATTTGAAGAGGTTTCTATCAGCACTTCACATGAAACCCTGGCAGCTCTTTGCTGTCACAGAACTGTGATAATTGTGCTGTGTGTTGGATACTTCACAGTTCATCCTCRTGTAGTTCCCTGGCACTCCTTCATGCACCTTCCAGCATGGTGTCATTTGTCTTAAAACCTTTTCTGTGAGATCCTCAGAGCAAGGGTTAATCTTTTCTGCTTTTAACTTCTCACCCAGAATSTGAGGCAATGCAGCTTTTTTTTCTATTTCTGCCCGAAATTCTGAACATCACAACCAGTGAATTGAAATKAACTGGGTCTTTTGTTCAGCACTGGAGATACAAGTTAATGATCTCAGAGGAAAGTTAACTTTTTATACAAATTCCAAGGTTTGTTGTCTCTAGCTGAAGAGCCAAACCCCATTTTAAGGCCTAATTGTAATTTAAGTAGTCCAGTGACACACTTGTGTGGGTAGCAATCACATGAATGGTTGCTTTCATTAAGTGGTTGCATCAAGGAAAACTTGTGTGGGAATTTTGCATTGTAAATAAATTACATAGTCTTTTCCTAAACAACTTTGTGAATCCTGTTTTAGGATTAATAATAGGAGGTATACTATTCACTTGGGGAAAACAAATGATCTCAGAAGTGGAATCAAGGTAAACTTAAACCAGGATCATATCACAAGTTGGTTTTGGCTTGAGAGTTGTAATTTCAGGAAGACAAGGGAGAGACAGCCTTGAACCTTCACTAGATAACTGGCAAATCTCAGCAAGTGACATTTTTATTTAATTGAATCCATACAATTTGAGAAATTTGCTTTGCACATATYTCCCTGGAGATGATCTCTTTACACTGCATTCCCCTTGGACCTTAATGTAGAAAACTCCATAGATTGAAGCTAAACAGACAGCACTCAGGCTGGATGGGCTACTTGAGTGTTTTGGGAATTRCACTGAGGTGCATCTGAGGTGCTTGGGTAGTGTTTTACTTGTGGTAAAGCCAAGCTTCCCTGCTATTGCCAAGAAAGATTTGCAGTTTTATATTTGTTTTCTTTTTTCATTTTATTTAAGCTTTCCAGAATGCACATTTTAATCCCTTTGGTAGAGTTTCAGAGAGCTGCTAAAACATTTGAACTTTGTCTTTCCTTGATTTGCCAAGGCTTCACTTAAAAAATGATGTGGTGAACTCACTGGCATTTCTGATTTCACTTCAGCCCATTCTATTTGTTCCTAACACTGAACTATGGTGGTTTTGTTTTTTTGGKTTTTTTTTKGKWRGGRRRAAKWAWTTTTWA
>CADDXX010000301.1:146260-221083 GCA_902810485.1 Alauda arvensis
TTTKKTTWRRWTTKKKKTTTTKGKTTTKGGRTTTTTTTTTTAACTCAATTTATTCTAGGCTGGTTATTTTTTAGTTTGGTTAGTTTTTGGTTGTGGTTTTCTTGTTTTCTTTGTGAAAAACAGCAGCGTGATCAAGACCCTTCATGGAACCCTTGCTCCCTGTAAAGATGTCTGCAGTGCTATTGCTCCATGCCTAATGTGTAGGAAAAGACTCCACAATTCAGATGTTGTTTAGGTCTGGGTATGTTCAGTGCCCTGTGTATTCAGAACMTGTTTCTTCTGGCTCTTCCCTGAATTTGGTCACCTACATTTTTTAGACCTCTCTGACAGGCTGGAAGATGCTGGGGAAGTGAGTAATGAATATGATGGCACTTCCCAAAACAGTTCTCCGTCAGATCTCAGCCACTGGGGATTTTAGTGGACATTGACCGGAGTGAGGTGTGGGTATCCTGAAGCACAACCCCCACCAAAACCCTCTGCTTTTTGGGAAACCAGAGAAATAGTCGCATCAGATTTTGCTAGAAATACTACTTCTGCCACAAAAATCTAACGTTTCCATTGTGAAAAAGTGTTTTCTGTAGCTAAGATGACAACAGCCAAACTGAACTTGAGGAACTTTGYTCTTGTGAAACAGTTCCACCCTTGGATCATTTAATAACTTGCTTTACGTTGCTCTGCAGGAACTTTCTCTCAGAGACAGCAGGCCTTTGGAAAATGGGCTGCTGCCACTAGGATTAGTTCCTGCCATTTCTCATATTATTGACATGATGTTGCACTTAAGACCTTCACGACCAAGGTGGGCAAAGCTGGGTTGGCTGTGTAATAGTGGAAGGCAGTGGTGTGAAGTCCCTCACAATAAGATATTGCTTAGAAAGAAACACCTTCTTCCCTCTACAGGCTAAAATGGATCATCTAGTGAATGCTTTTATAGCAGTTCTGCTGTTGCCCTCCCATTTTCTTCATCTCCTCTGCATTTCTGAGCCCAGTCTGACAGAGCTGGGCAATTTGGGGCAACAATGATTGCTAATTAGCAACACACCATCAGGTATAGGTGATCTTGACGTGTCACTCCTTTTCTGTTACTTCTCTTGCAAATAATCTGTTCTTTTGTGTTGTTCTGTACAACAGAAGATTTTATCCAGTCCTGTATGCCATCTATTTTCCTGATTTATCTTTCATATTTGTATTTAAAACTTGCCAAATTGCATACTTCTGCATGTAAATCCAGTTATAGGGATGAAACAGGCTTATTTTGTTGAAAAAATGAAATCCCTGAAGTTCAAAGCTTTCCATTAAAAAACTGGTTTATTTTCCCCTGGACTTCTAGTTGGAAAACAAATTTTTTTTTTTTTTTTTTTGGACAAAGACTTGAATTAGAGTGAACTGTTGAGTTTGAACCAGTAGAAATTTGCTGGTTTGCCTGCTTTGGTAGATAAATCCAGTGCCTTTGTGGGACTGCAGTTTGGGATCTGCATCTGCCATTTCTGCCTACAAGTTTAGGGCCCACAAAGAAGAGTGCAGACATGGGGTCCTTCAACTGCAATTTGCCAATCTGAGCAAAACAGAGCTCCCCCAAGTGAGAACTCAAATTGTGCCCTCTTTGCAGGGACACTGAGCATGTGACAGCGTGTTACCTGTGTTTCTATTCCCAGCTGGYGAATTCTTCCTTTTCCCTTCTGGACTTCACCAAAAGGTTTTTGAATATCAGTAGGATTTTGATTGTGTTCAGGAGGCACTTAGCTTCCCAAATATTTCCTCCCCACTTCTGTAGTTTTTGAAAGAGCCTTCTACTCCCCCTTCATCACCTTGCAGACAAATGGTTTTGTGGTGCACTTGAACAGTGCCAGTCCTGCCAGAAAGAGGAGCTCCATTTGCCAGGACATTGCACCTAGGACATGGCTGTAGGTCCTTTTTTTTTTTTGGGTTCAGCCACAAAGGTGGCAGCATCCATTTCTGCAGCATCAAGCCTTGAAGGCACATGTGCCCCCTGAGGAAGGGGAGCACTGCCCAGGTGTACCATCCCTGCTTTCAGCTCAAAGGAGGAGCCTACAGCAGGAAAAAGGTTGGAACTGCTGGGAAGAGCAGGAAGTAGTTGTTGCAAGCTGTGCTGTCAGTGGCTCTCCTGATAAGATACCACATGGGCCAGACCAGAAAGTGGGCAGATGTGAAGAATTATGTATGAAAAAATTATTTGGCTTCAGTCCCCTGTGTCTTTCCCTACCCAGATGCTGTGACAGGAGTTTGTGTGCTGCTTTCATTACATTTGTACTCACTGCTAGGGGAGGCAATGTTGGGGTTTTTTTTAACACTGTGTTTCCTCAACCACGTGCTTTATTTCCACACTGGGGTTGTAAACATTTTCTTTTTTTTAAATTTTACTTTTCGTATGTTTGTGTATATTTTTCTTTGATTTTAGTCCTCACCTCACTGAAGCTCGAATCTGTAAGTTTATCTTCTCTTGTCCATCTTACCAGCAGCAGGGAAGCCAGGTAATCAGCATTTTTGAGGTATTACAGCGTCAGTAGCAACTCGTAAGCAGTAGATGGCACAGGAGAGGTACGGATAAACTGAGAACAGCCCCTTCTCACAAGTTTGTGCCTGTGTCTTTAAGCAGTTTAGGAATACAAATAACCAAATTAGGAAGGCTTGTATCTAGCCTGTAGAGTGGCTGTTATGCTTGTTAAGTTGATCTTTTATCCCAGATTAACTGAAGTCTTTGAATTGTAAGTAAAATACCTTTTCACGGTGGGATTTTTAGAAAATGAGTTTTCTCTTAACGCTGTACCGTCTGCTAAGTGAAAACTAGACACTATATATGCATGGAATAAAAGTTACAGGGATCGTGTGCTTATGCACTTTTCATCCTTCATGGCTTTCCCAGTGAGTACACGCTGAATTCTTGTAGCTGTTGTGTCAGAAACAAATCTCAGGAGCACAAACCTTCCACTGCTTTCTGYTTTGCAGCTCCCAAGGCTTTGATCAAAAGTGTTTCTGTGCTGTGTGACATGTGTCCCAGGAAGTGACTAGGAATTTCTAAGGAACACAAATGCTTGTTTTACTTCCTTCGATTGAGGAGTGAGAAGTTAGTGTAAACAAGGCTCCAGGTACTGGGCTGACAATCACAAAAATACCTCCATCTATTCCTTACAGCAATTTCTATTTTTCTTTTTTTTTGTTTTTTCCTTTTCATTTGTGCTGGGGGAAAGTCTTCAGGAAGGTCCTGGAAGGGGGAAGCCACAAAGGGAGCATGGTCTGTCAGGTTGTGTAGGGTCAGGAGCAGGGAACTCATCTCACTTCTGCTGTTGACTTGATGTGTGGCCTCGGGCAAGCCACGATTCCTCTGGGGGCCTTGCCCCTTCTTGCCTTTCACTGGGCATTCAGGATTTTGTCTTTCAAAATTGTGTGAAATGCTGCTGTTCTGATTGGACACCCTTTTCATCTGTTCACTGCGTTGCACAGGTGTAAAGAAGAGTCAGGTCCTGTTTGCTTTCTCTCATTTATATCTTGAGGGGATGATTACTTGCTGCTGTTGGTACAGCCCCAGTAGATTTTAAAAAGACTTGATTTTTTGTCTCTCAGTGCACAAGGTAAAAAACAAAAAACCCTGAGAATGCAGGAAGTTTTCTCATCTCCACTGTGCTTCTGAGGTTTAATGGGTATAAATTCTTCTGTGTTATAATAGGCAGAAAGGGCCTTAAATTTCTYAGCTGTTTACAGCAAAAAGAGAGTTTTGAGCGTGAGGGAATGGAGAAGCAAGGCACAGAATTTCAAATGTCTCGTGTACAAAAGGAAACTTTAAAAAACCCCTCAAACCAACAAAACCAAAGCACCTTCTCCACTCTAGAGCTAGCAGAGGAGTCATGGAAGAGAGATGGGAAGATAYTGCTGGATTTTACGGAGGCTGAAAATGAGCTCTATTTTCTTCTGCCAGTGGAATACTCTGACAAATCCGTAAATAATGTTTGTTTATCATTAATTGCTGTGGCTCTGCAATTTCTGCCTCCCACTAGGACTTCCATGAAAAATAAGATGGTCTTGGCCAAACAAAACTCCATGGTGGATGAGGGGGAAAAYAAACAATTAGCAACAGTGTAGGGCACCACTAGTGTTGAAAAATAAAATGGAAACAGCAATGGAGAGGAATGTCCTGAGATGCTGTGTAAGAGCAAATCAGTTGCAAAATCAGTTGTTGCAGCAGAAACTGATTGAAGGCTATAGCAGTAACAATTGGTATGCTGTGACACTGGTTTCTCCACAGTTGTGTTTATGGCATCAAGTGACCAAGCACATTTTGAWAAAAGGCTTTTCAGAATGAACTTGGTGCACTCAGCTGACACCTTTGCATTTAGAAAAAGATTGGATGTGACACTTGGTGCCRTGGTTTAGTTGAGGTGTTAGGGCATGGTTTGGACTCATTGATCTTGGAGATCCAACCCTGTGGTTCTGTGATTTTTAGGTCTTTTTATTCTGATTTTTTTGAACGCTTTTCAGAAAAAAAGAAGCTGGATGTAAATAGCCCACAGATTTTTATTTCAGTCATGATGAAGTATTAAGAAAAATACATGGAATTGAATTCCTGAATGAGATTGACTGAAGCTAAACTTTGGTTTTCCTTATATTATGTAACCAAGCCTAAGGGGAGATAATTGGCCAAGTTCAATGACTTAAAACAGTCCCAAGTGCACCAAAGTTAAAGAACACAGCATGKTAAATATTTCTAGTTGCAGTGCTGTGACTGTGGGCTCTTCTTGGATGTCTATAGTCTATTATAAATGGATTTTTCTCTTGTGTCTAGTAGCTTTAATGCTGATCTGGTGGTGTTAKCCTGAAATAAATCTATTAAGAGTCCCAAGAACCAACCCTGCTTTCATACACTTAGGAATTATTCCTCTGCTTCCCTGCATGCTACATCTATTCCCATTTACGTAATAACCATTCATAGCCCAGGGTCAGCATCTGGATTCTGGGAAAYTCACATTGACTCAACCCATCAGCTCCAAAGGTGAAAAGTGTGCCAGTGAGACCTGTGTTCCTATTTTGTTCCTATTGCCCGTTAGSCAACTTAAAAGCAAGTTGAAATTTATGGGGGACTTCATCTGACTTGCAGGCAGTGACACAAATTGAGGTGGTGCCTGTTCCCTGTGACAGTGCTGGAAACAGCACAGTTCTCTTGGCTCTGCTGATTCAGTGATGGTGGTTCTCAGCTTGGGACTGTGAGGGCAGGGTCAGAGCAGGACTTCACCCATCTCCTGTGCTGTTCCTGACTGGCTTTTCTGTGCAATTAAGCAATGACAGAATCACTTCTGTCCACACCCACCAAGCAATTTCTGCTTAGTGACTTTTTAATGACTTAGAGACCCTGTCTGGTTCTTTGTATTTCACAGCTACAACAGACCAATTTTCTGTGAATTTCTTGTCTCCCCTTTGAGTCCATTTATGTATACGGCTTTTCCCGCCATCCTGTGGTTTGTGTTGTGTGAACAGTGTTCTCTTCTTTTTGCTTTGAACCAGGTATGTGATAATTGCATAAATGCCCCCCAGTTCTCATTTAACAAGGAGAAATKGAGTATTTGCCTTGTATGAATTTCTCTACTCCCTTTTTACAGACTTGTGACATGATCCAGTAAAGAGCTGTCTGTATTCCATATTGAGTCCTTACCTTTTGTAGCCTCTCTTCTGACAGGAARAGACACTTCATGTCTCTGATTCACAAGGCCACACTTTTCTGGGCTTTTTGGACTAGATGAAGTAACCAGTGACCCCACGTTCTASTTGGTGGTTAGGAATGGATTAATTAGAGCTTATTATTAAGGGTATGTGCATTAATTTGCACTTCTCTACTATGCAGCTCAGGATTTGTGGGTGTTTTCCTGTCAGTCTTCTCAGTTAGCTTTAGTTCTAGAAAATACTTTGCTTTGTTAATGTGCTTGTCTGCAATGTGCAAACCTTACTGGTTTTGCCCTCATTCTTAACATATTGAGCAATTAAAATCCCAATTACTCCCACAAGGAAGTTCTACAATTTACTTGATATGAAATCTGACCATTTATACCTATTGTTTATCCTTAGTGTTTTACCAAGAATCCCTCTGGAAGRGTACATTCTCTCTTGTTCGATTGCCTTTGGTGCAATGTTTGTTAAACAAAACTCAAAACAAAGAAGCCACTCTGGAAATTAAAAAATATATCTACGGTAYGATCCTTACCTAGATCATAGATCTTATTTTGAATATCCCAGAATAATCACATTCCTTCATAAATTTTGTATTCTTTATTACARTCTCCATAAATGTAATATGGAAGTCAGACTTAGGAGCCTGTAAGCCATAAAGTTTCTGTAATCTGTTAGTGAAGCTCAATGTCCTTGAATTCCTGACTGAGCTTGTGTGGGACAGGTTTGGAACAGGAAACTCCCACTCTGCCGGATCAACAGAATTCATCTTTGAAGTGTGGTTTCAAAGGTCGTGTTTTCTTAGTCTTGCTGTCCTGGGTTTAGCAGCAAACTTCATCCCAACTTTCACCCAAAGCAGCAGTATCAGAGCTGTCAAGCTGTTTCACCAAAGCCACTGAYGGTAGCACTTTAAAAGTGTTGTGGRTACAGAGGGACTGATGTTCTTTTGTCAGAGCCCAGAACCTGAGGTGGGTTACGGACTAGTTTGAAGTGAAAATGGTACTTCTTTGCTGGAATGATTTTTGAATAAGGACAGGTAAAGCTAGAAAGTTACAACAATTATATCTGCTGAATTGTCGTGAGAATGGAAAACACCAGGGATGATAATGCAAGTGGAACATGTAAAAATAAATGATTCTTTTCTTTTTTAAGTTGAAGTAATTTGCTTGTGCTTGTCCTCCATTTGGCTGTAGATGAGAGGCATTGCTAAAAACGCTTCATTATCTGTGAGCTAGTAAAGCTCTTCTTTCATCAAATAACACTCACTCGATGGCGGAAAAAATATTTCCCTACTTTGAAGAAGATGGCAACACGCTGTCATAWGGCTGCAGAAGTGACAGTGCTGACAGAATGGCTTTTTCTTTGTGTGACTTACTTTCTTTAGCATGAGCAGCATTTGAAACAAATAGTTCTCCCTTTGTGTATATAGAGAAATTCAGCTCTTTGGATGCCGAATCAGAGGCAGCAGTTGAGGGGTATTATCTAGAGGTGCTGCAAATATGCAGGGTACATTGGTTTAGAGTGGTTTTGGAGGCTAGAGGAGTAAAATGATTCTGCAAGGGTGTGTGCCATGAGGCATGGGGGAACAAGGAGTTCTGTGATGTGTATTTTGCAGGATGGCTGTTTATTACATGGCTGTAGCCAAGGCACTTTCAGTCAGATGCTAGTCAGGCCTTTTWCTTGGCCATCCTCACTCCTTCTCTCTGTCCTTGCACTCACATCTAATCAGAAAGTTTTATTCCAGAAAGTATTAAGTTAGTATCAGAAAGCATAAAGTTCTTGTTCTGGAGCCTTATAGTTGTCAGCACTTAAMAAGTTGCTCAATTAAAAATATTTACTAAAGGGTGTGGAAGTGCAGAGGCCTGACTTTCAAGAGCTGACTGAGAGGAAAGAGTTATTTTTTTCCCTTGAAAAACCCCACTCAACTAACCAACCAAAACCAAAAAAGTCAAAAGCAAAAACAAAACCCTCAAAACCACAAACAAAATTTTAAAACAAGCAAGCAAACAAACRAAAATCCCTTGAGCTGTTACGATGATGACAAAAGCAYTTTTGGCATTTGCTCAACAAGCAGTACAAAAGATTGATAATCACTTTTTCTTCCATTTGTGTTTTCTACTTAAAAATGTACAGACTCCAGAGATACACAAGGCAGTCTTGAACTATCGAATGTATTGTGGAGTTCATATTTTTTGGATCACCAGATTGTTAGAGAGACATCAAACTGTTGCAATAACTAAATTTCTCAGAAGAAAACTTCTGAGGTTTCTGTCTCTTGCTGGAGCTTCTTCATTTGGTGACTCCTAAAAAGTAGTGTGTGCTTAGAACCTGTCAAGCCCAAACTTGTCTTCAGGTGTTCACAGAAGACTGTGACATTCTACAAGGATACTTTGTTCTGGTCATATGAAAGTGTATAGAAATGAAAGAATTGTACTCATTTGTCTGCTGTTGTTGCTATTTGAGAAAACTATTTAGTGTCTTGTCTCATGGASGTCTGAGTAGGTCTTAATGTTTCACCTGGGTCTTGGAGGCACAGGCATTTATATTGTCTGTGGCCAAACTGAGGAGGGATGGAACTTCTAAAATCTGTCTGCAGYGAGGTCTTGAGTTTCAAGATTGGGCAAACAAAAGCCATCGTAGGAGGCAGTGTGAATAAACAGAAGGAAAACAAAATGGTCCAAAAAGAACAAAAAAAGTCACTAACCTTTGATCCAAAAGGAGCAGGTCCCAATATTGAGTTACCTCTCAAAGAAATGCCTTCCTGATTTATCCTGCCCAGCTTCTCTTTTTAGTCTAGCCAGCTTCCTATGGAGGAACAACCTCCTCTCCTTCCTCTTGGCTGAATCCCTGTTGAAGGCTTTCAGCTGGAAATCCTGGGGCGGTTGAAATTAATACAATCAGCATGGCCAGTCAGAGCACCTAATGWCTTTCTGCCTTGAGACCAGCATGGCCTTGGTTTTGGATCTCATCTCTTTGGGCAGGAGAGCACTGCTCAGATCTCTGGAGGGGGCTTGCCCAGCCAAATGAACACTTCTGCAGCTAAGGGGGGAGATAAGCACATGTTGTGTGTACATGTGGATGTGGTGTGTGTGTGGGAGCTGCCAGCACAGAAAGTGAAACGTGGAGAACAGCATTCTCAGTCCTGCTCTTTCACAAAACAGATTTTTGGGGAAAGGTTGTAAAATAACTCCATTTCCTAGTTTTGATAAGTTAGCAGGAGCAGACTTGCTTAATTGTAATGAGTTTGGAAGCATCCCTATCCTGTGTTACTCAGTGTGAAAAAAAAGTTTTCTCACAGAGTTTAATTAGATCAAAGTTTCAGCTCTTAATTTAAAGAGAAGGATGGCTTATGCCTGCTTTATGCCAGCTGTTGTTTGTATACAGTAATAATCTTTGATCTTTTCATCTAGGTTATATTTGTTTTCACTGCGAGCTGAAGTGAGATTGTTTTCACAATTGTGTCCAGAATGCCTGTACGAAAACTGCAGGGAGAATAAGTGATGCCTAGAGGGTTCATGCCAATATTAAGTGACAATTCTAATGTTGGTGGGTAAGCTGCTGGTGTACACCTTTTCCCCCTTAACTCTTGAGCTCAAAGGAAGACATTTACCACATAAACTACATGCAGCTTCTCTCCCCTCTGCTAAGAGTGGATAGGAGCCTCTTCCCTCCCTTCTCTTGGACAATCAGTATTTCTCTACTCCTCCTTTCTTTGTGATTGTGGTGGTAGAGTCTTTCCTCCTGCGTTTAATTTAGCTGATGACACAATGTGTCCTGATAAATGGTTAMGACTGCTATTGACTGTTGGTTTTGATTTCCTGAGAGGATGAACCTACAGTTTAGATACTTAGTTCTTTCTGGGCTTGTTTTTGTTTTTCACCCAGCCAATTAACATGGAAGCTGTGTGGGAAGTGGAACATCCACACTGGAAATTTTAATGTTTCCAACTGATTTTTCTTTGCAAAACTGAGCTCAGGATGTCTGCCAAGAAGCCTGCCCCCTTGGGAGATTGCCTGTGGGTGGGCTGGCTAGTCTTCTGGATCTGGCTTTCATTGGAAGATTTTTGACAGTATCAGTTCCTGTAGAACTTTGTTTCTACAAATCAGCATTTTTCTATTGGAATAAAAAAAATTCTCYCTAGAATTTCTGACTATAGTTAATGAAAAGAAACATTGAAGGGAAACRGAGGAATTTTATGACCTCACCTGACAATGCCCTCTAAATATGGAGTAAAATAACCTGTATCTGAGTGGTCCAACTGGCAGGCTGTGAGCCCAGTGCTGTCTGAAGGCTGACTTCCTTTTGAAAAAGCTGTCAAGGAGATCATCATGGGGATGCCTTGGAACTGGCCCTACCATCCAAAACCTGTCCTGTAGCTTCCCAATCCTAGCAGCAGTGCTGCATGGATCTCTGTTGTTCTCCTGCTGGAAGGTAAAAGTTAAAAAGACAACAAAAAGCTTTTATTTCTAAGGTTAGAAGAAGTGAATGTGGGAAGAAGTGACAGTTTTTAAAACCAATAGGTTAAAAGAAACTTTTTGATCCATCACATATAGGGAATACAAAGTGAAAGAATAGAAGCAATTTGATTGCCATTAAATCTTTCAGAAAAAAACATGTTTGTATTTAGYGTTTATCTTATTTTTCAAGTTTGGTCCATTTGTGTCCAGCACTGGAAGAACAGTCACTGGACATAAGCTCTTCCCTGTTTTTGTTAAATAAATGTAAATTGCATGTTCCTTTGACTTCAATAGCCTTATAATAAATTACTGGCTTGTGAAGGATCAGATCCAAGGTATCCTTCATCAGTGAAATCTCCATGAGTGCCCCAAAGCATGATAYATTTCCATGCTGTTGTGCCTGGACCGAGTCAAGCTGTGCTGGTGGAGCTGCCCTTGGCTGCGTGCAAGGCTCRTAATCCACAGGTTGTGGCTCTGCCAAGCCTGATGGGGCTTGGGCACAGCATGAAAACACTGCTCCAGCATGTGCCTGGCTGCAAGGAGGGAGCTCAGCTCCAGGCCCTGCCCAGTAACAGCATTTGGAGCAGATTGCAGCACCCTTTCATCGCTGCCATAGTGAGAATCATCAGGAGCTCTCAAGAACTCGTTAATTATATTTCTCTGAGCACAGTGTTTTGGCATTTTGAGTACAGTTAATTACGAGCAGATCTTAATCTTGGAGTTTTTTTCCTTGTAATTAATTATTTCTTCATTATCTTTAAACTATTTGACTAAGCAGTTTACATCCTGCTCTTGCTTCTTTAGCAGATGTCTTGAGAAAACAGATGTTTCTGTTTTCAAGAGAGGAAGGTTCATCCTCTTCTAGATGGAAGAAAGCTCTGCAGTTTAAGTTTTAGCATGGAAAATGTAAGGGAACAAGCACATTGGGGGTTTTTGTGCTAAGCTGAATATCCAACATTATACATGCCAGTCACAGTATCATAAATACATTTAAAAAATTCATATCCCAGTAATAGATACTTAGCTTATATATGCATATATAATATATATGATATATTTAAAATATGTACCTTGAGGGTTTTCACCTGCTCTGAGTTCTTAAATATTTTGACTGGGGTTTTAAAGAGGTACATACATGTTTGTTAAATCTAGTCTGACTGAAACTGGTGGCAGGCTTGRCAGTCTAACATTTCTGAATTGAATAATTTGTTTAGAATCCTCGAGTGTTGTTGAGACAGTGTTAGACCATGTGTGTCATGGCTATAGAAGGTGAAAGAGTTAACTTTTTAAGAAGGTTTTCTTAAAAAATGTTGCCTACAAATAATTCCTGATCTTATTATTTAAAACTGCTTTTACTGACAAATTAGCTTCTGTGGCCAAAAGATAGCTTAGGTTAGTCTTTAATAGATATTTGGAGATTGTCTTTGTTAATTAGGATCTATTAGCCTTCAGCCAGACTCCAGTGCTTGATTAATCTAAGGTAATTAAGCTCTTAAATCTGTCTAACTGATCAAGAGGAGCAGACCTACCTAAAGCTGCAGTTCTTCCTGAGTGGAATCAATGGGCTGTTGGTCTGCTGGTGGATTTCTGGATTGAATCCAATAAATTGAAATTCAGTTGTGTGGATTTTGTGGTTTTGGATGATAACAAAGGCATAAGATGTGCTGTGATAAGTTCTGTTTCCATGTGCCCTGTTTCTGAGGTTGTGACAATAACATCAATTAGTCCAGTCAGTGACCTCTTRCACAATGAAAACTTCTTTAATTTAAACTTTCCTATCACAATAACGAATAAAGGTTATCCAGTTATGAAAAACCAGGCAGCAGTTGACTGCAGTGTGTTGGGCAACTCTGAATCAGCATGATGTATGTTTTCTTGTATTCCTTAATGAAAAAAAACCAAAAAAAAACCCCTTAGGCTGCTGCCTTTTGCCAWATCAGGATGAAATATACCCAAACACTGACAGCATTCCCTTCTGGCCAGCACRTTGTACAGGCGTTTTACAAGCCTTGGGTGTTAGCTGTGATCCAGGTGCTCAGTGGGTACCCATGGTGACTCCTCCTCTGACCCCAAACTCRGTATGGATAACGTGTTTAAATGCCTTAGCAGCTTTTGAGTTTCTTTTGAGTTTTAGAGGAGTTTTGATTGTGCTGTTCCACAGCTYGCAATTTCAGTGGGACACCTGGAGATAAATCAACTTCTCCAGTTTTGTCTCCAAATTTTCAACAGACAAAAGGCTTCTTGGCCTCCTGTAGCACCTTTGGGAACTTCCTCTGTGCCTATTACAGGGATTGTCACTAGCAGTGGCCTCACCTCKAGAGAAAAACGTTTGGCTTTTCTTCATCTGGTAATCAGCAGGATATGGTTCTGAGAGTGATCCTCCTGGCAGGCAGGACCTGCTCTAGCAGGGGTTGGCACTGCTCAGCTCTCATTTTCTCTGCTCCCTTCTCTTCTGCAGGCCTTYCAGCATGATTAAAGACTTCAGTTGTGCATGCTTCTCATACCATACTCATCKATGTGAGTATGTGTCAGAGGATACTTCAGTCAGTGGTACAGTGCAGTTGCATGCTCTCTGGTTTCATGTGTTGTTTTGGTTTTGCCTGTTCCACTATGAAATGTTTTCCAGGCTTTTGATTAAAAAAAATATAAACCACTTTGGTAGAGAAGCAGCAGGGAGTTGGTATTTAGAAAATCTTATATTAGATTGTGTTTATGGAACATAGTGAAGAAATTAGTAATTTTGAGGAATTGCTTTGTTCCTTTCTGGGAGCCAGGCCTTGACACAAGGTTTGGAGCCACCTGGAGAGCAATTCCTTGTCCCCAGGCCCTCTTTAAGATGAGAAGGAGGGTGTTTGCAGTCCTGTTTGGATGAGGCTGTGATACCAGGCATGACCCTGGGTACTTGTTGGGATGGGATGGATCTGATGGGGACTGCAGCTCCCGAAGKGCTGAGGGAAGATTCTGCCTGAAAGGTTGGAGAGGGGAACTGCAGCCAKCACAGAGGGAGAGAGCTCCTCAGAAGGGATGTGTGCACACAGATGTTTGGCTCTCGCTGAAAGCTCCCTTGATTTAGTATTGAAATGTGGTGTTAATAAACCAAGCAGAGCTGTAACTGATGTGTTGGCCAACTGGTGGCTTAATATGATCCTAATTAGCAAGGTCCATCATCAGATGAATGTGGCTAGGTTTGCTCTGATGTGTTAGTTCTATCATCTAAGAACAGAGAGATCTTCTCCTGGCACTGCAGAGGTGCAAAACTTCCCTGGGCTTGCTTCAAATAAAAGTGCTTTGTGTGGGGCCGTGCTGCTTGGTGCTGTCCTTAAATACAATGGAAAAAGACATGGCATGTGTGCTTATGAGGGTCTTGTGCCTGCTCTTACCACGAGCCCTCTCTAAAGCAATTTGAGAGAATTCCTCTGTCTTTCCAGACTTTCAGCTGGAAATGCTGCCAGCTCCTTTGGTTTGTTGCTGTAATCATTATCTAAAAATGAATGAAAGAGTTGTGTAGAGCTCACTGGCATCATGAAATTGTGGTTTGTGTTTACAAGTCATTTAGGTAAATCTTAAAAAGTTTAAAGGTGGACATTTTTAAGATGTTCTTTATTCATAAAAGCTGACTGACTAATTAAAAAAATAATTTTTTTTTTTTTTTGCTCCACATTGTGGCTGAAGGTGTTTGCAAAAAATAAGTACTGAAGCCACTTGTCCTGCTGTATGAAGTCCTGTTGCTGATATGTTTTCCTTATGTGCTACAGGAATGCTTCTGTTTTGAGTTGCAAACTAAATTGAGAGGTTTTTTTCATAGTTTTTAATCAATTAAACATTCTCACTAGATTTTTAATGCAACAGGTTGTGTTCCTTTGTTGGCTCTTAAGCCTGATATTTCATTGCTGACTTCTCAGAGCCCAAGGGAGCATTCAATTTTTTTTCCTTAAGCAACCATTTCAGAAGGCAGRAGCCTAGAATATGAGGAAAGCAAACCCTGTGTTTACTCAGCATTGCAAATTGTCATTCCCTATATCTTGAATGAGTGTGACTAATACTGTATTCATTACAGATTTACCTTTTGTCTTCTTCCATTTTTATTGACATCTACAATGTAATGTCTATTAACATTTTGGAGAGGTTTTGCAAAACTCAGACTTAAAAGTTAAAAAAAACCCTTCAAAACTTTCATGCTTTTTTTTTTATTTGGGGGAAAAAAGCATGAGAAATGGCCAGGGTACTCRGCTCAAGTTCAGGAAATGGAGCAGGAGTTCTGAATCCTGGAGTTTACATTCTCATTCAGTACAGAACTTTTACAGCTGAGGTTAGTTTTTCTAGTTAAACACCACACACACGTAAACACTCCAGCCATACTCACTTTGCCTTCTGTTCTGCTTTGCAGATGAACTCTGTTACTGGAGTTCATGTCCCCTACWGTAATGACTGGAAGAAATAGATCTATTGGAAGACCTTCATGTATGAGCCTTGGTGTGGTAACTTTGGAAACCACCCAGAGCAGAGGCAGAGGGTTGTTTTCTCCTGGACCCTGCATACTGTGACACATTAAATCAAACTGAAATCCACAATCTGCCTTTACCTGGTATTTATATTTTGTGTCTGAGGACTTGTACRTGATTAAATGCAATGGTGTGAAGCTGGTCCATGGATTTATCCATTGTTTCCTTTGATAAATTCCAGGATTTTATAGATATTTGTTGACAGGTGTTAATCCTGCCAGTTGATATTTGAGTCTTCAACACAGATTCTTCCAAGGATTGAATGTTCCCATGAAATGAAGGGGGGTCCTTCCAAGCCCAGGCTTCACATACCGGAGTAGAGCATTGCTGTTATCACCCAGTGCCTTTTGTGTGGGGAAACAGAGGTATCAGAGTTGCTGCTTTTGCTCTCACACCCTTCATAAATAATAATCTCAATAACAGATAATTAAAAATTCCAAAGTAATACAAAATGCCAAAGAGGCTCAAGAAACAGCGAGTAACTATAGTGAGTCAAAGCTGGAAGTGTGTTATATTTTCAAATGTGGCTTCCCTGGGGGAAAAAAAAGAACAAACAACCACCAAGGAATCAGTTCTGAAGGGTATGGGCTATGGTTCAAGTTTATGGCTTTTAATATTTTTTAGATTTTAAATATATTACCTCAGGAAAAAGAACCAAAACCCAACCCCTAATCTCAAGATTCCGGGTCTCTCCTGAGATGGAAATGTAGGAACATTATTCTTATACTGGAATCAAGATCCAAGTCTACAGTTCTTCTCCCAGAGAGAAGCTGCACATTAATTGTTTCTGAGGAAATCAACAGTTCATGAAATTCTTGAATGAGAAACCCCATTCCTTGAGTTGCTTTTGCAATTTGATATTGCTGCACAAACCTGTCAAACACAACCTCTGTTTCAGTTGCTTTCACAAATGTTTCTGGCTTTCCATCAGGAGGTCTGGGGAAATTAGTTTAAACAAACAGAACATCATTTGTTTTATTCAGGTATGTGAGTAATAGTTTTATTTCTGCTGAATATGACCTTTAGTGAAGTAGGGCAAGATGCTATTCCTTATCACCTTAGAAAATAATAAGTTTTCATCTTCCTTTCTCAGAGAGATGTTTTTAAWTGCTGTGCTACCCATCCACATGTTATGTATATTACCTATTCAATAGAGAACATAAATTTAGTATATGTATGTTCCATATTGAATAGAATTACTGTGATTGGGCAGMATTCTTGTAATGGTGTTAATACTGCTTGTTGCAGCCAGGACTAGATGTTGCAGAGGTTATACCTTGAAGCTGACTAAAGAGACGTTTTTTTCTTATTTGTTTATATTTKGGGGTGTGTTTTGATTAGTGTGTGTTTGCTTTCTTGGCTTGGTTCACAAATGACTCTTGAGACTGACAGAATTGCTGAAGGGGAGGTGAGGAGAGGAAAGGACCCCACAGTCCTCAGTTTGAGCCAGCTTATTCAAGTCTGTGTCCATTACATTAAGGCATATAACAGTATGTGGTATGTAAGTACTAAATGCATAAATAAAAAGTTACAGTTTAAACCAAAGTTAGACTTTAAAAAGCATTTTTAAAATGTGGGAGTTGATCTCTTGGGTTTTGCCATTTTTGTTTATATTATCTCATTAAAAGTCAACASCCTGATTCCCTTCTGTGAAATTCTGGTGAAATTCCAGTTAAACTGTTTTAATTGGGTTGGCTTCCTGTATAATTAATTTTCGTAACGCATCAGGCCTTATGATAGGATGAAACAATTATCTGTAGGTATTGGTCAACATCTGACTCAAGTATATGGTCATAGGCTGAGGMGAAAGGAATTTTAGTGAAGCTGCATTTCTGATTAAGAGTTTTTATTTGTTTCTAAGATGTAGCAGCATTTACYCAGAGTGTCACTAAAAGTAGCCTAAAAGGTCCATGTGGTGTGTTTGCACTGCTGTGCATGGGGCTCTGGGTGGGAAATAATATTTTTGGCTGGCTGCTCTTGCTCAGACCTCCTGCCCTAATACAAATGAGTGCTCCTCCTTCTGGTACTTTGGATGGAARTATAAAGTTTAAAAAAATACTCAGCCAACCCCAGAGCTAATTAAAAGAGAACAAGGCAAAAATTGAATAACTATAGCTCTGCCTGGAACTAGTTTGGGTAGGAAGCATAAGAATCACTAAGTCTGTTGTGACAGATGCTCAGGGAAAAGAAATTCACCAGCAGCGCTTTTTTTTTTTTTTTTTGCTAACCTAAACCAGGATTATACAAGTAAGATAAATCTTATCTTCACTGACTGGTTGATTTCCCACTTAAACCCCTATTTAAAGATTTTTGAGGATTTATGAAGATTTAAGAAAAATGCCCCCAAACCCCACAGCAAATCCCATCCCAAAGCCTAACCCAGACATTTTATTGTTGCCCTGRAAGAGGTAATCCAGCATAGCTGCACCCACTAACTCCTGAGACAGCCTCAGAGGATCCTTGGCCTCAGCCTAAACAGCTTGGGAGAGAGCTGATGCTGCTGCATCTGTCCTCACAAGGTTCTGCTCAATCCATTCTCTTTTATTTGAAACAAAATGAGCAGAGGGCTCAGCCGTAGACAGTTAATGCAGAATTAATGCACTATCCTATTATAACATGCTTAACCTTTACTAAGTCTCTTAATTTGGTTTAATTCAATCCTAATCTTCATTTAGATCCAAATAATTCCTCTTTGAGAGGTAATGAAGAAGAATATCTTAGGTAGGGTAAGGTACAGTAACTCAGTGGCTTCACTGATGTAATCAARGGCTTTCATCACCAGTAACTGTACCCTAGAGTGTGTTTTTCTTGCTGTGAYRAATCTGTAAATAAG
Source organism: Alauda arvensis (assembly GCA_902810485.1). NCBI lineage: Eukaryota > Metazoa > Chordata > Aves > Passeriformes > Alaudidae > Alauda > Alauda arvensis. Next base: position 163,723 of record CADDXX010000301.1, read on the forward strand.
AACTTCCACAACACTTCTCCTGCCSTCTTTTTGAGTTGAGTAATATGTGCACAGCACTTAAAGATCTTATGACAAGTGTACTTTCAGGGTCTGAATCTGATCTGGACCTCATGGAGATACTTAAAGGCATCTGAGTATGTCCATTTATGTTGCTAGCCGTGTACCTGTTAATCAAGCTAAGGTCACTTTTCAGAGAATCCATGGTCTTGCACAGAGGTGAGGCTGACTGCTCTGTAGTTCCTCAGGTCTTCCACCTTCCCCTTTCTGAAAACAGGGATTATATTCCCCTTTTCCAACTGCCAGGAATGTCGCCTGACAGCCATAATTTTTCAGAAATTGGGTAGTGGCTTAGCAGCTTTGCCTTTAGGACGTGTGGATGGATCTCATCAGGTCCCATGGACCTGTGCATGTTCAGATTCCTTAGATCATGTCTTGAACCTGATCCCCTCCTACAGTGGGCTCTAATGTATCTAATTATCTAAATTACCTAAAAGTCAGTGACTTTGCTGTTTTCCTTCTGTGGAGAGCTTGAGGCACAGATGGGAAGCAGCCTTTTGCAGGCTCCCTGGCTTTGTTCTCATAGCTGTGACTTGCCTGGCAGYCCCGTGGGCAGGCTGGAGAAGGTGAGGCTGACAAAGATTTGCATGGTGTTGCATTCCCCCTTCTGTGTGCTTTCATGTTYCCCATGACAATGGAGTTGTCTCCTCTCACTGTCCAGGAATACTGACACATAGCAAAGAGATTCACTGTGTTTCCTCAGTTGCCCTCAGCTGTAAACATCCTTAGAAACCATCTTGTGTCTTTGGATGAAAATTTATTCTAAATAAGCAGACTGCTTAGGAGACAGAAAAAGACTTTTAAAACCATGATTTAATTCCTACCAGTTCATTTTTTAAATTCAGRTTGTGCTTACCTTCATGATACAATATACGACAGACTTGTCTTCTACTCCACCCCATTCAACATAAACCAGACTTTCTGGAGATCAAAGTCATAAAAACTGCAAAAGGCAGTTATTTAAGTAATTGAAATAGTATGCCTTTWAAGGTAGGTTCATTCCCAARYGTAGRTTAACTATGGGGKTTGAATTTTTTTTCTTTTTAAATGATATTTTGGAATGAACAAATCTTTGCATTCCAKTTTTAATAGGGGATTTTGTTAGGGAATTTAATAGATATCTGCAGTAGAAAAAACTTCTGGCAGAATACTGAATATTATCTGTTTGAGATGCTTGCTGTGTCTGAATTTCTCATCTGACTTCTTCACCTGCAACCCTCTGTCCCTAGGAGTTAAGGCACAAAAGGCACTGGGCCAGGTTAGCTCCCATCATTCCAGAAGTTTCTTCTTTTCTCTTCTCTGTCTTYATTTTTCCTGTCCAAGGGGATTTCACAATTTGCATTTTTTCCCTTGCCTTCTGGGCTCTTTGGGGCACTCCTGTGTAATTCTGCCTGTCTGCAAGCACACAATGAAGACGTCAGTGAGCACTGCAAACATTCAACCCTTTSCTTCCTTTCAGTAACACACTGAGCTCTAGGAATACCTTTTACAATGGAAAATGCTCAATGAATTAAGGTGTAAGATCAATCTGCAAAGGGCTCTGAGGCTACAAATGGGTACTAGAGCAGGGATCATCTGCCCCAAAACACCAGATCAATTCAGGAGAGAGAATGGTGGCYGTGTAAGAAATACAGCAGAGGGAAAATGAACACCTCACACATAGAAGGAGGGAAGGGCAACCTCAAAGATGTCSCAGCCCGAATCTTTTGAGGTCATCTTCAGCCACTATTTTAAACCTGCTTTTCTAAGGCTTTCACTATGCTGGGTTTTTTTTAATGCAAGTGCAAGCAGARGAAGGTCAAACTGCATGAGGATATGACTCGTGTGGGATCACAGTAAGTGAAGGCTACACGTGGTAGMTGTAACTCCCCAACTGGCAACATAAACAGTTAATGAGCTGGAACTACCCCTAGGTAGTCTTTGAAACAGAAAATGAATTTTACACATACATATTGTATTGAAACAGAAAATGAATTATAAGAAAGTGCCAACCAAAGAAACGTAGAGTATCAAAATAATCAGTTGTACCAAAAAACKCATTTCACACATGAATTGGTAGCATGATGGTTCTCTTCATCTGCAGACCATTTGCTCAGTTACAACCTCGTGAAGCCTGTCTATTGTACAGAGACCTGCAGCAGATAGACTGAGTTGGTTKCAATGTGTTTTATGATGCAGAGGGACTCCTGACACTGGTTTCAGTCCTTGTTGTGACACTGCTGACAGAAGAGAGGATGCTGGTAACAATCCCTTCCTGCTGTGCCTGGAGAAGGCAGCTGTGGTGCAAAAGGGTAAAGGGGAGGATTCTGACACCAAGTGTACAAACCAAAGGGTATGCAAGAATGTTGCTTTAGGCTGAAAATACAACTTCCATGATTTTCTTTCTCCTGGGTATACATTAGGCTGTATCTCCTGTCCTGGCAGTCACTGTGGGACCTGCAGTTAATGCTGGTCATGCCTCAGCTTCTCAGGGAGAAAAGGGAAGGTGGCATGTGCCAGTCTCCTCTTTTCTGGTTTCTACTTGTCCAAATCTGGGTTTCTGTGGAATGGGATGGAGTTTYAGGGCACTTAAGTCAGGTCTCAGCCCTTATTTAAAGCTCATCAGTCAATTGTAACTTTTCAATGCACTGGTTTACCTACTCAAACGTATGCTCATGAAACTACCTGTAATTTGAAACTTGGCCAGACACTTTTCAGGTCCTGAAATCCATCCAGAATATGTTTGCAGAAGGAATATTTCCACAGCTGCATGTTAGAAAAACTGATAGATGGATCTTAAAGAAAAGAAAAAAAAAAATGCGGAATATTGAAAAAAAACTTGGATGAGAGAACTGTCTACTATTTTCTAATTATAAACCTATAAATTGTATTTCATCAAAGAACAAGTGCTCTTTGCTTACAAAAGAAACAAAAACTTGCTGTTTCTCAAAAGTCTCTCAAAAACTTGAAAGACTTCTGCTGTCTTTTGACAAATACTAGTCAAGGGGAGAAGATAGAATCAGATAGGTTAGTGTGTAGTTTGGATAAAAAACATTCTTGAGATTTTTCAGGACTAACACCTACCTTGAAAGGAAGCTGCCTGTTTTTTGCTTTGTCATATTATTTATGAGTTAGTTGATTCTTTTTTGTGCCTTCCTCTTTGGTGAAGACATKTTATTAAAAACAAGACAAATATACTTATGAATGTATTAAAAGTACTTTACGCACTCAGTTCCTGTCCAGTGCACCAATTTTAAATGGTTTTTTTCAAGCTTACACTTTCCAATCCTCCCCTAAGGTACTGGAATAACTCTTAGCAGTTGAAGCAGAATTTTGAGCCAATCCAGGTACAGTGATAGCAATSCTGTGCAGTGCAGGATCTGTGCACTCCAAGAGGAYGCCATGAAGGATCTCGTGGTGCAGAAAGTGTTTTGGCAGATGAGAAGGACAGGCTGAAACACATGTTAAGTACTCTTCAGTATCAAGTGATTGRTACAAGTGATARTATCTCTGTAGTGTGCTTTGGGATRTCTTAGATGCAATAAAAGCAACGTAAAAATTACCCAGTCTCAAACCCCTTGATTCTRATAGATATTTTAAATACTGCTAATGTAGTTCATTAGTATTCTGAGAAAAACCAAGCAGGCTTTTCAACACTCAGCCACAGAGTTTGGAAATATTAGAATATTTCTATGTTTAGAGGCCTCTGTGGCCACAAAGAAAAATATGCTAATTTCAACCAGATCTTTGTGTTCTCAGCTGAAGTAGTAGCAAGCATATTATAGCCATATAATAAAGCTGTTCTCCTCCCAAGAGATATTATAGCTGTGAATGACTCTTGGAAAACAATATTAACTTGCTGCCACAACCGGATGAACTATAAAAATGAGCACAGATAATACTGTGTTTTCTTGCTCCTGCAGCAGCCAGCTTGCATTTTTGCCCMTAATTTCTTGCAAAGAAAATAGCTTTCAGGGCTTTGCTTCTCGAAGTCATGGTGGAATTGCTTTTATGATCTCCTCCATTTTTTTTGCTGCCATGCATCTGGCAGTCAGGCTTGGGACTCTGTGGAYTACACTCAAGCCTCTGGCTGTTACCACTGCTTTTATGGTAGTTGTAATTAACCTCACTGTTCCTCATAAAGTGTTTTCATACTTCCCCCCCATCCCCGTCCACCCCACTGGAATATAAGCAAGCTTATTTTTTAAATGGGTGTTTGTTTTCCTTGTGAAATGTTGTTGTTTCACGGTCAAGCCTTGGCCATAATTTCACTGATGGGGTGTGCAGGATTCACCCTCTGTTACCACCACACAAGTGGGAGCAGTTGTTCTGAGTGAGCCACTCCTGAGAGATACGGATCTGAGGTCAAGGTATGGCTTCTGTTTCAAATCTAATTGCAACTGAATTTCAGTTGAGCTTTCCTTTGATCCCAATAAAACTATCTGTTCAGTTCCATTTAGGCTGAAAGAGGGGCTTCTAGGGAGTTCTGGAACAGACTTTACTYAGAGGCTTCTACCTTCTGGGTCTCCTTCAGGGACCTGCCTGGGACATACTTGTCATGCCTTTGCAGTCATGCCTGTACAGCAAGTGTTTGCTGCCTTCATTAAAGAACCTTTTCAGAGATGATTTTRCCTGCCTCATATTCTGGTACTGATTACAAGTGCCTGGTGTAATATGCTGGGTCAGAGGCCAGAGTCTCATATGTGAAGTCTCATCCCAGATCTTTATTTCAGRTGAGCAATTCAATGTGATCACTGTGGGCAATGCAACTGGAGAACTTTGTTCTGTTCTGTCTTTTTTTGACTTGTCATGTGCTATGACCACATTTCCTCAAGAGGAACAGTATGCTGAGAGCAAGGTCTAATTAACATTGGTGAACACTTCCCTGCAGAAGTTTGTGTTTGTGATTGAGCTTTCCCTTTACTCCTGTTAGTAATGCATGAACTTGGGAGGACAGACTCCAAAACTAAGTGACAAGAGTGGTCATCAGGAGCTTGATGTCTGGTGCATTGAGAATACTCTCTTGTGCCTCTGCCATTAAAGCTGCCCTGGCTGTGGCTTTTGTGAGCAGCTGGGAAGCCTCAAACCACAGGCAGAGCCACTGCCCTGTCCTTCAGAGTTCCCTTGTGATAAAAGGAGCTGGGATCAGTGTCTGGGACCCAGAGCTCAGCAACCAGGCTGGRCCCTCTCATGACAGGGACAAAAAAATGGGGGTCCAAGGAGCCCTTGTCCCTCCCCACCCTCTGGCATGGGTTGGGGGGTGTAGCTCACTTTCTTTCTACCATTTTAAAAATGTGTAACAGTTGGGGTTTTTTTTTCTTCTTGCACACATGAAGAAAACACAAAATTAATGCCCATTACCATAATTCTTTTACTTCTGGGATGAAATCAGATTTTCTCGTTTGTGTCTTGGCCTTGTGAAGGGGAGTGTGGGAAATTCAGCAGACCTGATGACCTATGGTTTAGTCCAAGTGAGACAGAGATCTGCTGTAGTCARGCTGCCTCGCTGTCTGTTCCGTGGCAGGGAGAATTTCTCTTACTCCTGTTRCTCTCTCAGAAGGCAGCCTGCAACCTGTGAGGGGTTTTTTTTTGTTAATTTGCTGTGAGGTTATTTTACTAAAGAGAGTAGATGGTGATGAAGACAAAGGAAGAAAATTAGTGTCAAGTATGTTTCTAAACTTTTTAAAAATTATTGTTACTGTGCAAACTTTCAATGATTTTTCAAGTCCTGGAACAACTTGTGGAAAACTCAGTTCAGCGTAGGTTTACATGGGATTTTGAAATAATTCATTCAAACCCTTTTGTTGATTTGTTGTCCACAAGATCCATGGGTGCAACTTCTACTTGAGATGCAAGTATGTAGATTCTGCTTGACAGAAGGAATAGGTAGATGGGGAATTGTGCCTCTGAAAAGGCTGTGTTATGTAGTGGGAAGTCTTCCTGGAAGTAACACCAAGTGCTCCCTCTTTCTTTTTGTCAGSGTGACACATACATCTCTTCCTGCTGGCTTATCTCATGCAACTTTATCTCCTGAAAGTCTGATTRCTCCATAGGAAATGCAATTAGAATACCAAAGTAGATTTCATTTTGACCAAAAGGGAATTATTTTTCCATTTTGTGGGGGCAAAACTGAGCCACAGAAATGCACATGGATTTTCTGCTTCAAACGAACAGCAATCAGATAATTATTTTTTCTGACCTAACTCTTTTGTGTGTTTTTCCTCTCTGTTCCTTGAATATTTTAGATRGTTAGGATTCCAGATATAAGCATTATCTGTAAAAAAATTTTGATCTATTTTGCAGTTTACTTATTCTTTCTGCTCATCATCAGGCTTGAGCATTATATGAGAATACCGAGCTCTACACGGAGAGAAAAAAAAACCCCAACCACACTGTATTTGCAAATGCAAATGCAAATAAATCTTCTAAAAAATGCTCTTGGCGTAAAATTCCGATTTCTTTATGCCGTGTCTCTTCAAGATTCGATGGCTGTGATAAGAACAAAGGTGCAGCCCAGTATTATTTTACCTCTCTGGGTTTCCGAGGAAGCGGCGCCGATAGCGGCTTTGGAGCGCACGCTTTGGTCTGCCGGGAACGCGTGCCCATTTCCATCCCGAGGCGCGGCWGAAAACAAAAGAGCACTCAAGTCCTAATCAGAGTGGCCTTTTCCCCTGCGAGCACAGCAGCTGTGTTCCTTCAGCTCCTCTCCTTCCGCAGGGATCTCTCTGGGATGCCAGGATGCCCTGCTGGCTCGCCGGGAACCGCAGACGCCGTGTCTGGGGCATTAAGAGGCAAAGAGATTCTGTGATTCTGTGAAGAGTGTGTCACTTGTGACTGGCATGTGGAAATACCCACTTTGGAAATATTTTAAAGGCTGTAGTGAAATCAGTTCAGCGGCAATGTCTTTGCTAAGTGGATGGGAGAGCCYTGCATGTCCGTTGCTGTGTTTATAGAGAAAGGCTTGTTTGTGTAGCTATGTTGTGTGGGTTTTTTTATTTTTTTGAGGGTTTACATCTYGCTGTGACATTTACCTTATTTTTATGTGTGCGGGAACTTGGTGATCTTTCATTAATTTACAGCTCTTTTTAAGTGTTCAAGAGCACMGTAGGACCTTGGAGAAGTCTTAAAAAAGACCCCAAAACCAGCCCACTAAACACCCCAAAAACTGGAACTGCACTTCAGAAGTAAGCCAGGTCTCAGGTTTATTGTTCTAGCCTAAATGCCCCTTTGTGCTGATGGCTCTGATGAACCATGCTGGATGTAACAAACAGGCTGGTCAGAATTCCCTCTCCCGGAAGGTGTGACCAGCAACAACCTTTCCTATGTGCTGCAAAACAGAATCTAATTTGCAAACAGCCTGACTTTGTGTGGAGAGTGCAAATTGGCAGGCTACAATCTTCATGGTTTGAGAGTGGCTTCCTAGGCACGAAAGAACAGGAGAGCAGGGACCTMTATTGCCTCAGGAGCTCCTGAAGTTATCTTAGACACTTTCTTTTCCACAAAACAAAAAGTCAGGGTGGTTTTGAGTATGATGTGGGGGCGATACTCTGGTGTTGTGTTGGACTGTACTGTTACTAGAGATGAACAGGATCGGGGTGTGCAGCTCATGGAAACTTTCAAACCTTCCTACAGAGGGGAAATTCATAATGAGGGGTCAGGCCTGTGAGTCAGCCAGTGGGGAAATGCTGATGAATTGTGTAAATGGAGCTTAGATCTGGTCAATGCTATTGGTATTCTCTGTTCTGGTGTATTCAGGGRTTCTGCACACTGCAGTAACTCAGCCAAGCCTTGTCCTTATTTGAATGTATACCAGTCACTGCCTTCAAATTTTGGCTGAGCTTCCCTGTGGCCATCCAAAATGCACTGTTGTGTTTATTTTGTTKACATTTTTCTATCTGGGAAACCTCTGGCTCGTGGAGAGCTGCAGTTCATGGCATCACACTAACATCTGAGCCCACGTGCAGCAGCACCCCAGTGTTCTTGAGAGACAGCTCTRCTTCTGAAGGCACAGCATAAGGGAGAGGCAGAGATGTGTGTAAAAGAAGGAAAAAAAAACGTATGGAGACAAATCCAGAGTGAAACTAAAACCACATGGTGTTAGGGAGTGAGAATTACAGCAGCAGGTCTTTGACAAGAGAGTACTGGTCTGGACATGCAGGTAATTGAAGACAGACAAAAGGATGGTTTTAAGCACAGTTTTATTGGGTTAATAGACCAGGAATATTTCTGATAAGTCCAACATGGTGTTACAGGATTCTTACCACATAACTCATAACTCAGGATTGCTGTTCTTTGGTTTACCCACAGGGTTTAGCTTGTAACAGGAGCAAAAGCCAGAACATAAAGAATATGGCCTAAAATAGCACAAAACCTGATATTTTTTTTTCTTTTTGCTTGACCGAAGTTATACTTAAGTTATGCTTCAAACTGCAGACACAGTGGAAAGTACAGGTAGTGGGAAAGCAGAGTAACAAATGAGGAAATGTCAGGTAATGGTGTTTTTATTTCACCTCTCTATGGGTGTGCTTGAAGGAAAAACTGATACCAGCTAAAAGTTGGAAGCTCATGTGACTGAACAATAAAGGATGTTATGCTTGAGTAGTGATAGGCTACTYAGGCAAAATATTTGTGAACAGCTGATTAAGAATGTGCCTCAGGGATTCCAATGCTGTTATTAACAATATATTGGCTTTTGGATGTGACCTACACTGCTGCAGTGTGGGCTGCACCTCAGCTGGGCTGTTGTGCTAAGCAGTTGTGCAGTGCCAGACTTGCCTTGTGGCCTTTCCCAAGATGGAATTCCTTGGGACATCACTGCCCAAGGYGGTGGGAAGAGCTTGGACCTGTCTGGAAGCTGGATGACTGTGAGATGGCTTGGTCTTCCCAGATACCTGTGGTTCTGAGCTGCCTTAGGGTGAGTGGAATAGGACAGCCCTGAGAAAAGGGGGTGCTCCAGTTGTAGTTCAGGGAAATTATTGGTGGATAAAACGCGTTGAACTTTGTCTCAATTTCAAAGGTATATGGGCACGTTAAATGTAGAGGTCTGAGTTTAGCAAACACCAAGCCTTTCCCTGCTGATCAGTAATCTGAACACTTCTCTTTCCCAGAAAAACCTGAACATGCTGTCAAAGATTTTTTTCCTAAAAGGCATTTCTGGCCTGTCTGCCTCTGGCTTGCCTATTATTTACCCTTTCCTGGCATGAACAAAGAACATTTAGTGAACATTCTGGTTTCCTTCCAATCTATAAATGAACTATGGTGAACCTGGTGAACCTGGTTAAATGTCAGTGACCTGCTGTACTAATTGCAAGAGGCTTCAAACATTCAGTTCCTAATCTTTGCAGGCTGTAAAATTTTAATTCATTACTCATCATTCCTAAAGCATAAGATCTTTTGGATTCCAGAAATTYAGAAAGTTGTTTCTGGTGTAAATGGCAGATTATTCATTAAAACAAGATGAGAAGCGTGCCACCATGGTTGACTTCCAGTTACAGCTTAATTGTTGGAAATTATTTCAGTTATACACATAAGAAAGATTAACTTTTACAGAGGGCTTGAGAATTCCTTGTTAATGTCATGTGTTKTGTGCAAAAAGAAACTTTCCCAGARACTTGGGAGCTAACCTTGCACATGGCAGCTCTGYKGAAAACKGTTGCCGCTCRGTTCAACCATTTGCAGCACTGCTTTGAAGTTTGAGGGTTTGGGCCACATTCATTCCCCCTGGAAAAGTAACTGAGGCCATTAAATGAGGAATATGGCCCTGAGTTCTCGTGCAGGTCTGCTGAGGAACGCTGCCATCTGGGGCACTGTGCTACCAGTATGATTTAAAAGGCATCTCAGCCAGAGCAGGGGAAATAAAAATCCTGACATTTGCAAGCTCTGATTGTGAATGTTGATGTGTATGRGTCTCTAGATTTGAAAAGAATTCACTGTATTCCCTGTTGCTTCGAAGTTCTTTTAAACTTCCTAAATCCTTTCTTATCCCTTTGATCTGAAACAGAATAAATCTGATCTGAATGAAAGCGATTTGTCTATAGAATAATAATAAAAATATCATTTTTCTGTAGAGAGGGCTGATGCTTTATGTGTGAAAGCTTTTGTGGTTTTGTATGGTCCATATTTTGTATTTGCAATAACTTTGCCTCCCTGCACCCCCCACCTCCCCTTTTTTCCCCCCCCCCTTTTATTTGCAATAACTTTGCCTCCCTGCACCCCCCACCTCCCCTTTTTTCCCCCCCCCTTCTTTTTCTTTTCTTGTACAACATTTTTTTCTGCTGCTCTGGTTTCTTTCCATGCATTTTTGCAGTGTGTGTGTGTAGTTGGGAAAACTGTAAACTGGAAAAGAGAGAAGAGGGTGATATATAAATTTCAGTTAATTAGTGGTCTGAGGTGCTCTAAATTGGGAATATCAAAAATGTATCCACAGTCATTAAGARAGGAAATCTTTGGAAATGCTGTTATCCCTAGCTGGTCCTAGGTGTGACATTCASTGCAGCACAGCCTTAAATACACTCTACACTGCTGCACTGAATGTATTTAAAGTACTTGTCAGTCAGTTTTTGAGTCTTTGGCCATAGTCCCCCCAACATGATGTCCAACTGCTTGTGAATGGATCCAGTGTTTGTACCTGCAGAAATCTGCTTCTTTGGCTTTTACAGCTATTTCTGCTTTTTTTATTTTGCATGCAACAGGGCTTCCTGACATCTGCTTCAAATAAATTTTTTTCTTGTAATATTCATATATGCCCCCTTGTCCTGCCATGTGTATTAAACTGAAAATAATTCTTGAACAGACATCCATATCATGTAGGATTTTGTGTACTTTTTATGAACGCCATCTGGATTCGATCCTGCCCTGGAGAGGCAGGATGCTTTGTTTTTTTGACAGAGTTTTCTATCAGGAACACTGTCAGGAAGGAATCCATGGGCCTTTCTTCCTTTCAGACCTGAGATAGCTGTCTGAGTCTGTCCACAGCTTCACTTCAGTGRCTTTTTAAAAGTCAGAAATGCACAGCCACAAAGGGCTTGAAGAGCCAGCTCAGGAAGGGGTTTCAGTCAYGGTGCCACAGACTTGCATGTACAGAGTCTGCAGAGCTGTAGTAGGCAGCTTGCCAGGGCAGCAAATTAACATTATTTAACATTTCTGAAACTTCTAATTAAGCTTGTTTTAGGCTTGCAGGCAAACTGGAGCATATATTCCCATCCCCCACTTGAGAATGTTCTTGGCTTCTTGATGAGCTCTCCTAAGTGGTCCCAGTTCTTATAATAATGTCATCCTAATGAGCTGTGCAAAACATGGTGTGTTTTGTTCTGGGGGCTTCGTGAGCAGCAATTTTGCCTTCAGTCCACGTGGGTCTGCACCCCATGATTTTTTATTTTCAGTTTCAGGTTCATGGGGAAAGAAAAAATAGAAAAAGCCCTGTTTCATAGGGGTTTATGTGGGTTCCATAAACTGGCCCATGTTCTCTCTAAAGATGTGTGAATCTTAGTTAACCTTTTATGAAAAGTTTTGTGTTTGTAAAGAAATTCAAAAGGGGCACGTTGTGTAGTTTATGGCTTCATTGTGAACATTTTTTGCAGCTGTAATCCTTCCTTCTGAATGTGATGTTATGGCTGCTGCTCTTGCTGTATGGCTAAGGTAACAAAATGGTTGCTTCCTGGAAAGCCCTGCTTGCAGATGGCTTGTGAAACATTCAGCTTTGCAGATGAATTGTTCTATATCTTGGCTTGTGGCCACATACGCATTTTTTGGAAGGCTTGAGCAAAATTAGTTCAATCACTTGTATTGAGAGAGGGGAGGAAAACCCAAGCCCAGCCTTCAGAGCAAGGTTGGAAAACTACTTTTACAAGGAAGTATTTTATACTCTAAAAGAAGTGACTGAATATGTTTTAGAGGGGTTATTTCTGGTTAAATTATAAGCCAAATCCAGGCAAACCTGGAAAATGCACCTGTGGAGTGAGAGTGAGCAGAAAAGCTCCAATTTTTTCTGGATGTTTTCCTAATCTTTAATAAAGCTATGACTTGGTGAAGGAGGTGCTCCTTGTGTTACATCCTTCAGCAAAGTAATCCATTACTTAAGAAAGGTGCAGGGAGTAATAAACATAGGGTAGCTCTTTCCTTGGTCAGAACATGAAGGATTGTCAAAGCCAAAGCTTTTCAAATGTTCCTGAGTCAAAGCAGAGTCCAACTGGAAATGTTTCAATCAAAGGAAGAATTGCATATGGAGGAAAACAGATGAGATCCCTCTCCCTCCTGCCTCATTCTGGGCATGGATTTGTACTGTACAAAACTCCATTTCCAAGCCTCTTTCTAAAGAATATGTCATTGTTGTTATAACAAGTAGAGAAGCTCCAACAGAAGCAACCCAAGTTTGGTGTCAGCACAGTGAATTCCTTAAGGATGATCAGCTTCCTTGTGGAAAAGCAGTGGTGGCCTGCACCAGGAACCTTTTCAGGGAGCAGCCTCAGTCACAGCCTCCAGTAAGGCTGGGAAGGTCCTCTGGGAAGGTCATTCCATAATAAGGAAATGCACATTTTTTGAAGCTGGTTTTCTGGGTGGTTCACAAGTACTGCTTAGGCTGTGGTACTGCTCTTTCTTCACTTTATATCTAGAAAAAGTGTTGCTGATGGGGAGCTGAGTTTGTTTTTTCCAGGCTATGCTTTCATTTGAGTTTTATTGTGGTTCTTTGGCTGGTATAATTCAAGAACTACAAATCTAACAGTTTATTGAACAGCTTAGCAACTGCCCTTGTTTCAAAGAAAAATGAAAACATGGGTTGTCATACAAAGCACGTTGGATGCTTCTGCCCAGTAAAACTCAGCTGGATGAAGTACTGAAACTTTTAAAGTTTGATTAGTAACTAACTTACAGCCCGATAATAAGGCTTTATATTAGCAAAATGGGAATAAAGTATTTCCATTAGGACAGCATTCTGATAATTTCTTTATATGAYTTTTAAACATTTCTCTTATTATTTTTAAAAACAGGAAAACAGAATCAAGGTTTTGCTGTTTCAATTCATGTAAGAGTTGCCAAGTTAAGGAGCTGGTGGAGCTTGTAGTGTTTTCTGCTGGCCTTTCCAGGAAATTTTGAAGTGATGAGGAAGCAGCCTCCTGGTCTTGTGCTGTAAAATCCTGAGCCATTAGTATTCTGAGCATTCTGCTAACTAGCAATAGAAAGGTTTTGGTATTTAATCAGTTTCGCTGGAGCAGCTCCTGTTTATGCTGTGGCGACGTTAGAATGTATTAYATGCATCTCTGTTTAAAGGATGGGATAAATGACTTCAGCTTGGCCGCAAATATAAACCATCCTTATTCGAGAGCAGCCCTGTAAAGCAGGAATGCACACCTCGTTGTAGGTCAGAGCGTTTGTTAGGAATGTGTCCAAGGCACCTGCAGAAAATTAAAGCATTTGCTCCCCCTGTCCACAAAAGTTTCAAGCGGTAATTACCTTCMGTGTGAAACATAATACAGCTCCCATTAGGTGGAACACGTGGAGTGAAAATTGAATGGATGCCTTGTCGGGAGTGCTTCTGAGAGTTAATAGGGCTGTTGAAAGCASTGATAAGGGGGTGTTTTTGCCTCTGTGTGCAGCCGTCCCTGTCCGTGTCTTTGGGCTTGGTGATGAGGCTGTTGCTGGGCTCAGCAGAGACCGGCTTCCTCCATCCCCTCCATCTCACTGTCCCTTGCCAGCTGCTCTGTTCCTGCCCAGCTGGCTGCGTCCTGTGGAGGCTCYCAGCTCTCCTCTCAGCCCACCCCATCCCCTGTGCTCCGTTCCTGGTCCCTGTGCCAAGGGCTGGCCTGGGAGCCTGTGCCTTTCTGCCACTGCAAGGACGCGGGAGTGAGAAAGTAGGGCTCAGGTTCAGCATCTCGCTTTGTTAAGCCGTCCTTTTATCCTTCGGGGAACTTCCTCTGAGGAGATGGAGCTGAAAGTTAAGATTTCGTGCTTTGTTTTGGCAACCGAGCCACAAATATCCAGCTTCCCCTCTCATTGTTTGACGTTTTGTTTATGTCTCTGTTACAGAAATAGAGCGAGTGGTCTTTGTGTGCAGAAGTGCATCTTTGTGTTTTCTGCTCCCTCTCACTGCTGAGTGGCAGTCAGGTCGGGTTCCAAGCTTGCACTGCTACTTCCTCTGTTCCTGCTGGTTCTGGAGATCMTTGCCAAGGGGAAATCGTGTCCCTGCCCAGCTCTAGTGACCGCTTACCATAGGTTTTGTAGCCATTCAGTTCCCTCTGATGGCTGTGGGATCACCAAGGTGTGRGGTGTGCTGGCAGCCTCTGGCACTYACAGAGCCCTCACTCGTGCTTGAAGAGGCTGATGGTGCCTTGGCTGAGGGCACTCCATGGCACGGGTGTCCTGCCACGAAACCTCCTGGGCCGCCTTGGCTCTGCTCCAGAGCTATTCACTGGCATTGCTTGGGCTCCTGCTTGATTTGAATGTTAAAACCTATTTAAACATGAATGGGAATCTCCACCCTGCAGCAGTGACCATGAGTTTGCCCGTGTGCCTCAGGCTGCAGTGACATTGTGGAAGGGTTTATCCGCTGATTCTGACATGGTTTCAGAAGCCCTGTTGTGCATTGTCAGTTTGCAGCCCTGCCAGGTGGGATTTGAATTGTCCCCAAGTCTCCCAGGAGGGAGACCACAATTTCAGATGTCACAGAAATAGCTCAGGTTCTGTCCCTCAGGCTGAGGAATAAACTCCCGTGGTTTAGTATGTCATGGCATATTGCTGGTTGTGTTTGGGATGGGTGAAAGTCAGGATCCATCCAAGCCTTTGGCTGCCTAAGAAGGAAAGTAACAACCCTGTGATGCTCCTTTGCTTTTTAATTTCTCTCTTTTTTCCCCTGCAACATCACTTTGGTCTCAAGGGATGGGGAGGAGGGGTGGGAGCCCCCATGTACACTGCTTTATGCTTTTTGGCAGACTTATGGCAAGCTATGATCTCTCCTTTTGCCTGCATTAAACACTGGGAACAGTCAAAATGCCTGCTTCTGTCAGCTCTGACATTAGTCAACAAAACACATGCAGTGCTCTGCACTGCCCCAAAATGCATTTCTTGTTCCACTGCCAGCAGTGATGCTCGGTAATTTTCAGGGTAGAGTTGCATTTAATAACGTCTAGATAAAAACCGCTTCATTTGTGAGGAAAGAATTGGTTTTGCCAAAGCAGACTTTCAAGCTAATCATGGAACTGGAAAGCCAGATGCTGGCTTTTTTTTTTTTTTTGCGAGTTGTACTCACTGGTAACCCCCAATTTATGCCTATTGTCTATGCAGGGAACAATTTGGCTTGTATGACAGCTCTGGTACAAATCAATTCCCAGTTAGAACAAATGGGTTTTTGATGTTTAGGTTCAGTAAATGATAACARTCCACAGTTCCATTTCAGTCTGTAGTTCTTCCCTCAAAAACTTCGGAGCTACTTTGATTAATATCTTGACTTTGCTTACAGACTTCTCCTTTCCATGTGAAATTAGAGACTCAGACATTTAATACACTTGTAATTCAGCATTTCCTTTTAAACAGTGGTTTAAAGATCAAAAGAGCTGTGAGCCTGTGTTGTCTGTATTTTTCCGGAATGGGAAACTTTCCTTACACTGCTTTAATTGTCAGCTTTTCCTGTCCTTCTCTTGCCCTCACATTATTTCGATGTAACTGTGCTTGTATTTAATTCAGATGGTAAAGTTACTTGCATAGTAGCCTATTTTATTGAGCATTTCGGGGGAAGTAAAGTTAAAAAAAAAAAAAGGGCAAACAGAATCAAGCTGGATTCTGAAATTTTAGTACAGATTTGAACTTGAATGTTCCCCAGACTATTTGGTTCTAGGAAGTTTTGAGTAGGATAAATTGGTGGAGTTTTGAGCTTCTGGGATGTTTTTCTGTTACTGTTTTTCTTCTTGTTAACCACTTGTTAACTTTTTGTCTGAAAGTGGCAAAATAGCAATTCAGCAGCCCTTCTGGTCTGTCTTGGGCTCCCAAAGGAGATTATTGGTGGTGGGGTTTYGCCTCCTCTACTTTACTCTGTGGCGTAAAATAAGTTCTGCTAAACATTTGGCATGGCAGTTACTTGCAACAGTGAGGCTRCTCTTTGGGGTTTTAAGATTCCTGAGCAGATACTTGCTGAAAAGTTAGTTTAACATAAAGAAAGCTGTGTTTGGACAGCGTGGCATGCTCACAGTGCTGCTGTAGCCACTCAGAAATGTGTTCTTGCAGTTGAAAGGCCATCAGCTGGGAAGATCCAGAGCTCCCTGTACTGTGGTTGGGTTTCTAACTGAACTGAAAATAAAGACCTGTGTTCACAGAAAGCTTTAATAGCATGGCATTTCTCCTGTGCATCAAGTATAATTATTGTATTCACACTAGATGGTGTGGCTCTGGTTTTCCTCWTAATGAGGGTGATAGTGTGACTTGTGCCTGAAGTAGCAAGGGAGGATAAAACTGCCTGGRGCAGCTCCTGTGCCTTTTCTGATCTCCAGCAGCACCTTGTTCTTGTGGGCAACAAGGCTCTTCACTACTCATGTCATCATTTCTGTATCTGGTAATCAGTGCTCCAGCAGCTGGTTGGAGGCAGTTGAAMTGCACTGCTCCTACCCCAGCTATCCAGAAAAACAACCCTGCTTTTCCCTTTCAGCTGGGATTTTGGGAAAACCTTCTTGATGTTCTTTCTCCATTTGGATGAGTGCACACTGTGTTGTGAAATRGCTCAGGTGGTGTTGCAGTGTTCACATTTCCCACCTGGGAAGCAGCCTTCAAAGAACTTCCAGCTCACAGCAGAACATGAGGCTTGTGTGACTGACATGGCTATGGATAGGTAAATCCAAATTTTGGATTTTCCTCCCTGCAATGCCTCCAGAATTTTTCCTCCACCTGCAATTTCTTCTCTTTCATAAACTTTTTTAAAAGATACTGATGTAGTATCCAGCAGAACGAGACCCTAACCTGGCTTTTAGAAAGACAGTCRTGCAAGTAATAATGAACTATAAAACACAGCCTTGACAAGGAATAAGTGCTGGCTAAGACAGCTTTTCCTCTCTGGATCATAGACAGGTGCTGTCCTAATGGAAACTCCAAAACTGAGGGGAGACTGAAGAATCATTTCAGAATCTGATGTATGAACCAAATGGCTGCAGTTCAGTGTTACTTCAAGAGCTGGAAAGTTAAAAGTAATCCCAAAAGCGGAATTAATGGGCAAACAAAATGCTGGTCAAAGGTGTATAATAAAAATGAATGTTGTTACAGAGTTACACAATTTTCCATGGGAACTTGCAAGAATTTAGTGGATGTGATTTGTTTTTGTGTGTGCATGTGCATGTCCTTTAGCTTTTCAATGTGGTGCCTTTCCAGCAGAGAAGTAAAAGCAATTTTGATAAATGGAGTTTTCAGGGATAAGGTGTGTAAACCATCTGAGTGTAAGATTTCTTAATTACTTTTACAGGATCTACGAAAGCCAAAGTATTTTGCCCAAGAACTGATTGGAATGTCATGACTGAGCACTTTCTGAGTCTGTCCTGGTCGYTTGTCCTAGCACAGAGAGAATGACATTCCAAACAACATGAAAATGTCCGTCAGTTTTAGAATAGATGGAAGGAGCTGAAGATGGAGTTTTCAGAGTTGTTTTTTATTTGTGGCAGGCCAGCCCTTTGGTACTGGCAATGTTGTTACTCTTTTTGTGGTTGTTTTGAACTGCTTTCAGCATAGCACACAAGGTTTCTGTGTGCAAATGTGTATATATAGYTGTGGTGCTTGTACTTATATATGCACCTCACTAAAAACCAGATGTGCACCCTATAAAACCCATTACCTTTCATATTCCATCTTTTATTACTGTTTGTTTTAAATGACCCCATTGTTTTTACCTGAGTGTTGTGTTGGTTGCTCTCATGATACTTTTTTTTTTYTAAATAAAGACACAGGGGGAGACCTTCCAGACAGCTGTTTTAAATCAAAGTTGCTTTAATTTCCCCAAATGCCATCTTCTCTCCATCATCTGTGCTAATCCTCAGTCAACACGTGCAGGATTTCATACATTGTCTCACAGGCACATCTTTAGCTTGTGTTTTCAACTAGTTCATAAACATGTTTGTACTAAACATATTCTTAGGCTGCACTTATCAGGCTTTAAATCCAGAATCAAAGGCACAGTGTCCTCCAAGTGTCATTCCAGTGTGTTCAGCATCTTTTACTAAGACASAAGTTAACAARCCCAGCTGGCMGTTCACAGGATGTGTTTGGTTGTTCTTTCTACTTAGACTGACTCTTAGATGCTGTTGAAATTGTGCAAATMCACGTAAACTTGGAGCTGTCCTTCAGATGRTTCCAGAATAGAAATGGTTGCATCTCAATGTATCAGTGGCATTGTCTGGTCATGATGTTCCTGTAAATTTTCTCCTTTTCCACAGCTGACTGGATGACAGCTTAAATACTAGGCAGTGTTCTGCAGTTAGGCATGCAGTAAACTTTGTCATTTTTAGGTCTGTTCTGAACTGAGCAGTGGTCTGGGCTGAATTGAGAGAGAGGTGAACGTTCTGGAGGAATTCAGAATGAAGGGTCYTGGTCCCATCACTATTGTGTTTTATCAGAGACTGCTAAAAACTGGACTTGGAAAGCAGTTAACAAAGAAAATTCAAAGGCAAACGTTTTGCTTGCATCCCTTGTGAATCTTCTTACAAATGTGAACGGCTGAAMCGTTTGAAGTATTTGAAAGGTGGCAGTGTGAGCTGGAGCGTGCCCTGGAGTTTCCCCAGGAGCAGAGGCTTGCTGCCCCAGCAGGCTTAGTTCCTGGAAGTTCATAGAAATGCAAATGACATGCTAAATTACAAAACGAAAACAAAAAGAAATGCTAAGCTCCTGAAGTGGCTCAGCATGCAGACAGGCTTCATTGGGGTGCCCTGACAGTGGACAATTGCTGCAGCCCTGAGCAGAACAGAGATAATGACTCTTCATTCACAGAAGAGTAGTGGGGAATTATTCTGAGCTGTTTTCTTCAGAGTCTGTTTTGGACAGGCTTGATAGAATGAAACCTTCTCTAAGGGTATGGTTTTGACTGATATATGCAAACAAATGTCTTTTTTTACTGCCGGTTTTTTGTAACCTGACATCCGCAATGATTTTTTATGTGCAAATTATTCTGGAAAGAGGTTGGCTTCCAAAAGCAAGGAAGGAGAAAAAAGATTCAATACCCACAACCAGTAAATACAAAACTCTTTATGTATCATCCATAAAAATAGTGACTCGTATCAGGAGRCCTGATTGATTTGCTCTATGGGTTACTTCAGCTTTCTGTCTTCTTTGGAATAATCAGATAAAACAAAGCATTGAATTTTGCAACTTATGACGTGGAAAGAAAGTTCCAGTAGCCATAAACCCTTACCTTCAGCCCCAAAAAGTTTGATTTCATGCTGAGTATCTTCATTATTACATRTTGAATTTATTACAGAAATTATTACTGAAACTAGATCTCATACCTTGTGTAGTTCATGCCATGGTGGGGGGTGTGCATATGCATATTATAAWTTAATGCTGACCTTTTTGATTCCTCTGCAAATGAACACGACAGTATTCCAAGCACAGCCTGGTGTAATAGCAGAGCACCAGCACAAGTGTGTTTWTGCCTCTGAAACAAAAGTGTGATCTGTTTCAGATGTGCCAGAGAAAATGAAGTGTTATACTACTTGCAAGCAATTGTCATTTTTTCCCCCCTCCGTTGAGAAACGAAGGCACTTTGGGCTTTGTACCATGTTCTAGAGAGGCACACAAATCTCTTTTGCAGAAATGTGGAGTAAAAAAATTGTATARCTCCTCATAGAAAGATAATGGACAGTAGGAGGAATGCAGCATTTGAGGACTAAATGGAAAATTTTTCTCCTGGAACAACTCTGTGCATGTGCAGGCTCTAAATCATCACAGAACACAGATCTACCTGAGCCACCTTGCCACTCTTCCTTGTTTTTTTTCTTTTTTCTTAACACCTAAATAGCTTGCCAATAACTAGAATAAACTCATCTCTAAAAAAGATAATGCAAAATTGCATTACAAAACCTTTTTCCTTTGTCCATTGCTGCAAAAATGACTTATTTTTTTCTAGCTCTTTGGTACTGTAAGTAAGGGAGTGCAMAGGGCATCTGGTATGTGTCTCCAAGTAATGTTCTCACCTTGCTATTTGCCTATTTTTAAATGCTGTCACTCAAATACAGTGACAGCATTTAAAAAATGCTTCTATTTTGGCAAATCTCAGCTTGTCGTGATACTTCTCCATGCACTAGCAGTCTGGTTTCTCAGCATGTTTGCTTTCTCCTCCTGGACTTCAGCAGCATCTTCGAGTGTTTTCCAAGTGCATCCGAAAATGGCCACCAAAAATTTGAAGTCACTTGTGCAGGTTTTAAACAAGTCATTTCTTTCACTGCCTTTGAGAATTGCTCCCCGACCCTTTCTTTGTGCTGCTCCACAGAAYTGGGATGCACTAAAGGCATGGTGATATCATCTGCGTGGTAATGTTAGTTATGGCTTGAGTAAAAGGGCTTTGGAGCAGAAAAGGGGTGTCACAGTTGGTGTTAGAAGCAGCAGGAACCCAGGAAGGCAGTTTGATGCTCYCAGGTGTGTGGCTCCACAAGAGCTGGCAGAGGCTGTTGTTGCAGCAAGCGTAGAATAGAAAATCTGCACTGTGCAATAAAAGAAGTCGTGCCCCTTGTAAGTCAGTATTGGAGTAGGGCAGCAGATGGAATGTGGATCATCATGGGGAAGTGAAGCCAAGATGGACACATTTACCTTCTTTTCTTCCACTTTCTTAGAAAAGATTAATTTTTTTCTTTATTCTTATCTGTTTGTCTAAGCTGTGTTGTAGTGCATGCCAGCTGGAAGTGAGTGACCAAAACACCACATGTGATTTAACTTGTAGCAGAGCTTGCTGGGGAAGTCCCTACCTRTGTTTCTGCAAACATCTTCTTCTTTTAAAATAATAATTTGAAGTATAATTTTAAAAATTATCTATTCATCATGAGGTATTGATACCATACTTGGAGCAAGGAAAAAATGATAAATGGAGTACCCTTTGTGTATCTGGATTTGTGCTGTGTTTCCTTTTCTTATCTGCTCAACAGATCACCTGTTCAGCATAGTTTTTGCAGTTGAAAAAAAGATAACTCCTCTAAGTCAGAAAAAACCCTAAAGTTTCCCATTTATAAATTGCTTTCTTAGCAAGACTGGTGGTCATTGCTGAATTGGTATTTGAGTCATGTTATTATTGCTAAATAATCCAGTGGACTTGGAAACAAGGGTATTTCCTTTGGGAGAAGCAAAGCAAACTGTAACCACAAAATCTTTGTGACAMCTTTACTTTGCAAAAGTACTTTGCAAATTTACTTTGCAAAACTAATTTATTATTATTTACCTGAACCATTTGACTTCACTGTGATACTCTTTGAAAAATTTTATTGGTATGTGGAGATAACGTTGCAGATTTTGGGTGCTGTGACYGAGTACAGGAAGAAGACCAGGAGCCTGTCTGTTTTAATCTGATTTATTAAATTCCAGGTGCTCATGAAGAGCTGAATATGTCAGCCAGTCCATATAATGTCTTTGTGAAACTGGGAGGTTCACAGGCAGGAAAATGACGTATCCTTTCCAGCCCCCAAGGCCCTTTCTGAAGTTCTGTTGCTTTCCGTGGGGAGAGTTAACTTTTGTGGGAGTAATTTGTGATCATAAAGACATCAAAAAATGTAGTTTTCACGGCTGAATTCTCAGAGTTTTTGTCCAGATGACAGAGCTGTGCAGTGGGTTGGGCTGAAATAAAGGTGATGAGGGACTCTGCACCTAGGCCCTTTGCGTGCCTGAGTGCTGTTCATTCCTCTTTATGGCTGCTGCCTTGACAAGTGAAATGTGGCTGCCTTTGCTTTCCAGACAGCATCCTGAGTGTTCCAGGGGAGCTGCAGCCAGCTCCTGAGRAAACGTGTGGGCAGAGACAGCCAGGTTTTATGATGGTCCCCACCCCACAYAATCCCCTGTGGCTGACAGGCCAATTGAAGATGTAGATCAGCACAGGCTTTGGACAACAATTTCTCTCCTCTCTGCAGTTGGGTTGCACTTTCTCTCAGCAGCCTTACGTAATACAGTGTGATGAATTATGCTGGCAGTTTATTATCTTTATTGCTCCTCATTTTGCTAGGTCTGATCACATTTTGAAATCTCCTTTATGCAGACCATGGTCTTCTGCTCTGTTCAGGGAAATTGTTCCAGGAGCTCTTGCAGTACTTCAKTCTCTGAACCAGACATGTTGTGTGCTTTTGGAAGAACATGAGCTCCTTTGCTTGCCCAGGAGGGCAGAGAAAACCCCCCTGAGGATGTCAGAGCAGGGCTAAAACCTTCTGAGAGGCTGGGGAAAGTACTGTTATGGCTTCTTTGGGACTGGTTCCTACTTGTCCCCAACAAGATGGTGTGGGATTCTTATCTGAAACAACACTGACAGGAAAATTTTATTGCTACTTAGAATGGACCTTTCCGGTCATGATGATTTAATCTTTGTTTCTCTCATGTTTCTTCAGTTCCAGCAAAGAAAGTGCACTTGGTTGGAAATTCACTCAGTGCTGTAGTTAACCTTCACATTCCTTCCCCTGTGTTAGAGCTGTGTGTAAACAGCTGAGGGTAGAATATCCCATATTAAAGGATCCATATTGTGGATTTAATAATGAGAATACTCTTCCTTTCGTACCTGAATTGGCACTGATACTCTGAAACKGAATCACTTCACATCCCAAGCAGCCTGCTGGAATTCATCTAAAATTCTTCAGTGATTTCTTCASTTTTGAAAATAGTTCCATTTGCAAATGGAAATTTTCATTTAAGGCTGATGTTCYGAGGCAAAGCTTTTTGCAGATTTTATATTAAATGTTTTAAGAATAATTTGAATTGTTTCTTAAGGCTCCAYCAGTTACATGAATGCACACAGTAATTCTGTTAGAACCTGTAACTTTGCAGTGCTTTTTAAGTCCATGAGCTCTCTTGCAAAACAGCATGATGCTAAACAAAGTGAAAATCACACCCCTTCTAGGAAGAAAATTTCCATACAAAAGGCTCAACTTTTTAAAAGTTCTTCTAAGAGCAATGATCAAGACATAGATGAAGTTTTTTGATGCAGAAAGAGAGTTAGAACTTTAGAGATAAGTGTGTGGAAGAGAGAGAAAGAAGTAGAGAGCTTCTGACTGTAAGTTGTTTTTTTCTTCTGTCATTTTATGCCACAATATGGGACATTTTTTCTCTAAAGGTCTTGTTACTGTGCACCTGATGCAGGCCCGTGAAAATGCACTTCTTCCATCAGTATTCTGAAGGGTTTGGTGGTTGATTTCTGCATCACAGCTTTCATGTTTCCATAACCTTGTGACCAGTCTCTGCCCCTGCAGTAAGCTACATGTTACCCTTCTTGTTTGTTTTCTCTCTTTTTTGTCAGCTGGGAAAGGAGGAACAAACTCCCAGCAGCTTTGACTCTGCCAGTACTGGAGAATGAAAAATTCCTCTTCTACATCCTTARTGCTTGGAGAAGGCAGACTGTAACGTTGTTTGAAAGGTCGAAGAAAGTCATCTGCTTTTTTGTGTTTTGGTTTTTTTAGTAATTTAACAATTAAAATTCTGAGTATCTGGCATCCTAAATCCTCTAAAATGATAATACTTTTTTGTGTTCCTGGGAAAAATTTTAAGTTTCTTTACTTACCCCGCTTAAAATATTTTGAACTTGGCCTGTAAAAACCCTGTGGACCAGACTCTAAAATTTATTTTTTTTTTTAATATAGCAACTGTAATATTTACAGTTTAGCAGATGAAACCCCATACCTATTGGTAGAAAAGCTTAATGGTGTTCAGTAGTGTTTGGGCAATGGGATGCTTCCAGTGAGGTTGTGGTTGTTATTTACCTCCTTCACTGCATCTTCAACACAAAATGAAGCACAAGCAGTTGTCAGGACTTAGCACTCGAAGTTTTACAGAGTGTGGCATTCCTCTGGCTGAGTGCTGAGCAGCAGCTTGCCTCGGGCAGAGAGCGTGTTGTGTTCTCGGTGGAAAAGCAAGTGAGAACTTCTCAGTGCTTTTTATCTCCGAAATTGTTCCAGATGGACACACGACAGGCTTAGCAAACTTCTAAAGCAAATGGTGCCCAACTGGTCGTGTGAGTTGTTAGTGCCAGATAACAGCTCTCTGATGATGGTGATGATCAGCTGGTTGGGAACTTTGCAACATAATGAGCGTATAAAAGGGGTGACATTCCCCATGATGTGAATTCTGAAGACCTGGAGGGGGAAGAAAATACTCCTAAAGCAAAAGTAATAGCAAGTCATCATAGGCAGAGGGATCTCTGAAATAATTGAGACTTGGCAAAGCTCTGCAGCCGTCCCTCAGTGTAGATAAGGTTTGTCAGGTTGTGTTACATGATCACTTGTACCATGTTGTGCTCCTCCAAGCCATGACTGCCAGGTCAGGTGAGCTCCACTCTCGTGAGCTGATGGAAATTTGGTATCTTGATGGATTGGACACTTGCTATGATAATTCATAGGATGTTAAATTTAAAGGCTTCTGGTAGGCAAAACACATGAATGCTCTGAAAAAATAAAGTCGTGTAGTTGAAGGCTGCCTGCAGGCTGTTATTCCACAGCCTCAGCTGGGCTCTCCCAGTGCTGAATGCAGAGTGTGAGGGCTGGAGCTGGGGATTCTTCCTCAAGAGCCTTATTTCTTCAAAGCTCTCTCACTTAAAATGAATTAAATGTGATGTTTTGGTTTAGCTTTTCCCACAACAATGAATAATAAAAGCTGCTGAGCTGCCTTTTTTCCCCTAACGAATGAGGGAGAAAAATGCTTTTGGATTTTTTCAGTATTAGGTGTTGTAGGTATCCATAAGTTTTATGTTGCTTATGTTCATTTTTCATTATCTGTTTTACATTATTTGACTTTGTTCTTGTGAAAGATCCTAAACCCAATGCACAAAATAGCTCATGCAAAGGCTGCACAGGTTATTAGAAGGAAAGCATGAAATGCAAATGTGTTTTAGAAATGTTCCCACTCTTCCTTATTCTGATAAAACAGAAGCTGAAGGAGCCCCTTAGAACTCAATTACTTGACAAGCTTCAGGTATGCACCCTTTGAGCACTAGATTGAACTCTTTGCCCCTCTGGCTGCTCAGATATTTTGACCTCCTKTGGGGGCTGTTGCAGGACTCTGGTCAGGCTCCTGGCCCATCTTAGCTCCAAAGCAGCATTGTATTTGTATTTTCCCATCAAACTGAGATAKGCACACTTGTGCTACCAGGTGAGCTTAAGCTATGAAAATAAAAGAGCAGCAGCATCACAGAAAGAATATACTGCAATGCTTTTTTTAAAATGCAGAACTTGTTGTGAAGTCTTTATTGTTTTKAATATTTGCTGTTTTCTTCAATTGCTCTGCGTGAGCCAAAGAAATTGGAAAATGTGAACGCGCTGGAAAGGAAGGGATGCAAAGTATTGAAAGGACATTTAAAACTGGGGTGAAATACTGCTTAATGTTTATTGAAAATGTGTGGGAAGTTGAGTATTTTTGTATATAATATGTTGATGTATTTTACAACAGCACATATAAACTGTGGGGATGTCACTGAAACTATGCAGACACAGGCCAGATGAGCAGTRTGCCTATGCTTTTGTATTTTTTTTTTCTAGCACATCCAGAAAAATGAAAGCTTGTATCTTTTGCTAATTTCTGTTGGAGTTTTGGAAAGAGGGGAAATGTGGGATTGAGTCTATTTAAGTAAAAATGTTAGAATTACAGGAGAGCAAATGGCTGCATAGATGCTGTAAGTATGTGTCAACACTGCATGTAGTAACTACTTTTATTACATAAAATAAATTTAACATTGCAGTCCCTCTTCATAGGCACTTCTGARGCCCTCTAGGATGCTGATAACTGATGGAAGCCTGCCTGAGGAGTACTTTGCACAAATTCTATAAAGGCTTTGGAATTAGGATTGTGGCTTGAGGGATTTGTGAGAGGGAGGGGAAGCAAAAGGCTTCAGTCAGAGAAAAGCAGCCATTTAATAACATGTAAAAACAAAAGGTTGGCTTAGTGAGTGTATCCTGGACTTTGGAGAGAATGGCAAACATCTGTGTGTATGAATCTGCCTCCCCCTGCGCTCTCCCCTCCCAACAGTGGGCTGATAAATCATTTGGAAGTCGAGTGCCAGGTACATGACATAAGTTTTGGGAAGAATTAAACACTGCGCTTCATTGCAAGGGGAGACTGAGAACCTTTCACGAGCGTCTGACAAGTGCCATCTTTAGCAGTGATGTCTAACCTAATAACACTTTATGTCTTCCCTTTCTCATGTGAAAAAGTAAACCCAGCCTTTGCTGTGGTACAGCAAGTAATTGCTGCTTGTCTTGCGTTCTGACAAACACCCGCTGCAGACACGAGACAGAGCAGTTTAACTTTTGGCTTCCTAAGTTGAAATTGCCTTAGTCTTGGATTACTGCTTTGCAAATGAACAGCGTGGTTTTTTTCTTTTCTCTTTTTTTTWAAATTTTTTTTTCTTACTGTGGTCTCTAATATTGATACGTTTTTGAAATGGAAACTCAGTGAATTAGATCATTTTTCCTCAGTCTTTTATCCCTTGAGATATTTAACCTCTGTKGCTTGTTTTAATTAAATTACCACATTTTCCATATGATTAAATGCCTAAATAATGAAAACTTATGGGACTCAGTTTTAGTGCGCCATGTATGGATACGAGCAACAAGGGGAAACATATGATTTTACTCAAGGTGAAATCTTTTAGTAGCAAGTGTTTCTCTTCATCTCTGTTCAGATCAAATGGGAGCTRTGGAACAGTGAAGTAGAAAACATGYTTTCAGACAGTGGTGTTCAATGGGTGGGAGCAGACATTCTCTGAAGGAGGTAGGCTGATTGGAGGAAAACAGAAACTGGTGTCATGAATTCTGGGGATGTGCCAGGCAAACATTTTCACAGTTACAGTATAGTAAATAGCATGCTTTGGTTTTTGGGGTAAGGGTCTTTTACCGTATAGCAAGGTATGACTTGGAGGAATTTTTCACTTACAGTTGCCAGTGGTTTAAATCAGRCCAGGATTTGGCTTAGCATGGAGAGGCACTGGGTATCTAACCTGAATGTCATTTTTAAGCCTGGAATGGTAAAATGCAGGCAAGAAGTCAGGAACTTCAAATGAGGAAAAATGCATTTAGAATTTAGAAGTCCATTTAATTTCAGTTGCAGTTTGTTTGCTTTGTAAGCATATTTTTACCTCACTGTGTTAGGTGTGATGGGGAGAGAAGTGTTCTGGGTGAAGATGGAAGTGGTGCAGGCGCCCATCCTTTCCTGAGGTGAACTCAGCAGCTTTCCAGAAATAGTTGGGTATTATGAAGGACCAGCTTCCTATCCTGGCTTTCAAGCTCTTGAATGTTTGGCTTTATTAAGTTTTAAAGGCTGATAAGAAACTGTAGGCTGCTTCTAAGAAACCAAACTTCATCTAAAACCATCCTCCTACCTTGTCTGTGTCATGTCCTAATTACATCCAGGTYGTTCCCTCCTCTGTCTCCAGAAGTCTGATCCCCAGTCTACTGAATTTCTTTRAAAATATCTTTCCTTAAATGAATTCTGTACCAGTTGCTCTCAACCAAATTCTACCATTGTAGTATGAGGTTCTTGGACTGGCCTCTTTTTTATCTTTCATACTAACCCGCCAAATGAGAATTCTTTCTGGTTTGCAGTCATGAGCAAGTTTTTGGTTTCAAACCAGCTGTAATTGATGATAAATACAAAATCAGTCTCTCACCTTGAGAAATTTATTCTCCAAATTTTGTTCAGTTTAGCAGTACCTCTAAGTGACCTCTCCATTTTAACCGTTTCTTCATGTACTTTTATATTCCTGCAGTCTTCCCTGTTTTTCGGCTTTGAACTCCCATGGGATGTGATTGCATTGTTTGGAGGATTGATTAGATTTCTACAGAAAGATCTGCCTTATACTGTCTGTTTCTAGTAGACAAGTAATTGAAAGTACAAGCTGGGTCTATTTTGGATGTGTTCTGTCACAGTGGGTTTTTTTCTCTATTTACATAGAGCCAGGCTCGTGTGTTTGTAGGTTTATTCCTTCTCTGTCCTTTTTAGCTATAATCACTCCACTGGTTGTTTACAGGTGTGATTTCACTGATCCCATGTAATTTTACTGGCATGCTGGATGTAGGATTCCCACTTCTCCAGTCTTTGAAGGAATTGAAGGCAGCAGGAAGTTTTAAAAGATTGGGTAAAAAAGAAAGGGATAAAGAAATGGTTTTTGCATCTGAGAAGAACTGTTGCTGCAAAACCTTGACATTTCACATCTTTCCTGGCAAGAAATGAAGAAAAAATTGGTGATGGTCAGGCATGTACTGACTGAAACTGCTTAAATAATTTTCCCATAGGATCACCCCATATTTTGGTTCTTACTTCACTGTAATGGTTCTYTGAGATGGTCTGTTGCAATTATTTTTCATTAGGGGTTGAATGCCCTTCTCTCTGAGTATTAGTGATGACAAAGGATGGTAGAATACCTTTTGTTCTGGAAAGAGGTAGCTTATTTTCTTCTTCTAGGTTAATATTTGATGTTTCATTCACATTCTGTGGMTGTTGTRTAGTGATCTTTCTGTTCTAAATTGACTTTCTCAYCTGTTGTGGGGAGAATTGCTGCTGCTGTAATACTTTATTGGGAATATCTTCTGTGCAGGGCATCACTGCTGTGACATGGTGGGGTGGGCTAGGAGAGGTCATTTCTCATTTTCTGCTCTCCACTTGCCATTAACAGGTTTGTTGGATTAGTCCCTCTCCTTTTCTTGTTCTTGCTCTTTCCGTGCACCTCACATTTTCCTTCCCACAATCTGTCATCCTACTTTCCTACCAAACAGAAAAGGTCCATTTTTTAAAAATTTAAAAATAAATGTTAAACAACCAGGAGTAAAGAAAGTGAACAGACAGCCAAATAGTTTTCACTGATGATCTTTCCTGATCTTTGTCCCACTGCATAAATAAGGGAATAACTGAATTGCCACCACATTCAGAGATGAGCAAAATGCATATGTGAATGTTTATTAGCTTTCCACTGCAGAGATTTATTTCCCTACTTGTTTAAATATTTTGAGAAACACACTGCAGCATTTAAACATGAAAAGTATACATTTCATATAGCTTTCCAGTCCCTGCTCTTCTTATGGCTGCAATCAAAAGTATGCTGGCCTCAAAGCATCAGCATTTCCATCCTGACCTCTGGATGAGCAGTGAGAAAGAAAACATTCTGAGGAGAAAAAAGCATGTTTCATACTTGTATTTAATCAAGAGACATTGCTGTCCTCCAGGTCTCTGCACATCTCCACAAAACAATACAGTACTGATTTCAAGGCCAAATTTTAGACATTCTTTCAGCAGGTCAAAGGGTATCGTTGATTATTTTGAGTAGAGCATAGCATGAAAAGCTGACCATAGATGATGCTGGGTGTTTCAGGGTGACTCAGTTTGAGTTCTCTGTAAGGATTTGCTGAAACAGATGAACGATTAGAGTAATTGAAAGAGACTTCCTGAAGTCTTCTCAAGTGGTTGAAGAACTTAGGGACACAAGCTTTCAGGGAAGAGCACTGATATTAGGATTAATAATTAAATGTGTCAATAAAGGTATTGGAAAGAGTAACTCAAGACAGCATGAGAGGTTATCAAAGGGATTAATGAGYTTAGAAAAGCAAAATCTTGGGTCCTGGGTAGATTTACTGATGCTGTGGTATAAAACTATTGGCTCATGTATTAAAGACCCAGGAAATCCTTCCAATTCTGTGACATTCTGAAAGGGAAGGAATTACAGAAACTAGCCTGTTCCATGTCTTGAGAAGGAAAATGGAATCAGTCATAAAGTTACTGTTTAGCCATGTAAGTACAGCAGATCAATAGAATAAGTATGAGGAGCCCATGGAACAGAGGTTGGCTGAAGTACAATTACAAATGAATACATGGAAATATTGTTCCATTTCCTATTAAGGAACTTCCTGTGGTTTAATTAGAAGAAGGCAACCAGCAAAGACTTTATTAGAAGGTTGCTGTCATGATGGAGACWGTGGCAAAATGCTGAGCTTACAGAGGTGAGAGCTGGGCAGGATGATGAAGGAAATATCAGGGAAATAAAATCTCAGGTCTAGATTGCCAGAATTTTTCATAAATCTCACTAATTCATGTAACTCAACAGTTACAGCTTCAGTGTCTGCTCTGCAGAAAATCAAAATKAATATTTAAATATTACTCTTAGTCATAAGCACTGCTATACTCTTCCACCTCCCTTCAGATGTTGATTTTCAGCAGAAAGGAAGCCTTCCTATCTACTTCTGGGTAGCTGTGGAAAACTGAGTTTTTGTCTGTTTTTCATCAGAAACAAGATCTAGAATACTGCCCATAAAATGGGTCATTTGGAGTGACAGATAATAATGGAAATGTTGGACTTTGGGAAAGGAAGTGCAAGATTAGAGGGAAATTGGTTGTTAGAGCTTTTCCTGCAGTCAGTTTTGGACATTTAAGAAGAAAAAAATTAAAAGCTTGGAGGGACTGAAAACATGAAGGAAGAGCAAAACAGGGGAATGATAAGTTAGGTTTCTTTGACTGGAGYTTGACTTGTTTGCTGTGGCAAGCAATGGCTGAAAGCAATAATGAATTCTTGGTATTGAAGCTTAAAATATTTTTCCCTATAAGAAAAGAAATTATTTTGTCCATAAATAAACTTAAGAAATGAAAAGATTATAATCATCACAGAGAGATTTTTCTSCACAAACTCATAGGTTTAGGCTGGGCTTTTTGTGCTTAGTTGGGGTTGCGTGAGATTGTCCAGACTGAACTCCATGACCCCAGCCACAGGACAAGCTGAGGTCTCCAGTGTTYGGGGATTCTTTAATGTATCTGTGCTCTGATGTTATTGGCATGTCTGCCCTTCCTCGTGATTCATCTCTGTCTTTTGCTGTGTTTACACCACTGCATCATTTGGGTTTGAGCTTTGTTGTTGTTGATGTTGTTCCACAGGACATTTTTTGGTGGATTGGGTGGAGGAGGTGTCTGAATTACTGAATAGTTGGGGATCACCTCCCAGGAGATATGAATGGACTGCCAAAAATGTAGGTGCTTCAGGAGCGTGGTGGTGAGAATGTCTGTTTTCCCAAACAGGCAGCTCAGCCCTGACCTTGCAGTGTAAACAGCCAGCAGAACTGTAATCTGTTATTTTGGAAAAAGCTCTGTCCTACAAACATTTACCCTCAWTAATAAACTCTCCCAGAGATGAAATAGTAGCATAAACACGTAAGGTATATTGACATCAGGCTTCTGGAATTTCTCACCAGCAAAATATTTTAATACAAGCAAATGCCTAATATTCTTAACTTAATACTSTTCTTCTGTTTGGTGCTTGTGGCTCGAGACTGCCAGCATAGCTGCTTACTGAGATGGAGAGGATYTTTACAAATACTTATAATTAGAAATATCAGGGTGTTTTTGGTTCGTTTGGTTTGGTTTTTTTACCTGAAATGGGGGATACTTGCTGTATTTTATCAATGAAGCTGTGCTAATGTAAGGTGAGAAAAATTCTGCTGATCTCAGTGGGGTGTTTGATGGAAGAGAGATGGCTCAAGTGTTGTTTACAGGTAGAGAATAYGGTAGCTGTTAGGTCTGAATATTTCAGACAACACGTGTTGCCTTCTCCGATTCAAAACCTGGGAATTGCTACAGGACTAGAATAATRCTTTCAAAGAAAGCTTTTGAAGCAGAGAAAATAAACCAACTGAAGAAGAACAACCTTTATACGAACTGTCTAAACAGATCAAAATCAACCTGAAAAATGTCTCCTGAGCTAAACTCCTTGTACTTCACCAGTGGGATTTGTAGAGCTGCAATAATATAGGAAGAGGAACATAAGCATGAGTTCCTTTGCCTTGGGCATTTTATTTAACCCTGTCTCACTCTGCTCCCAGTTTCAGACATCCTGCCAGATGGGTGCCCTGACATCTGGCATCCTATACCTGTGTGAAAAAACGTTACTGCAGGCTTTTAAAATCTGAAAAATGAGGGTGGTGGAGAAAAACAGAATGGTATTTCAGAACTTCGGTGTTCTTACGGATGTTTGAAGTGTGCTGCTCATAAACACGTGTTCCAAAAGGAATCACTTCTCTTCATTAGTTTTTCTGTGGGAAAAGAGGGGAGAGCAGGACTGAAAATTATTTTGTCTGGATGTTTACTTGAGGTATTTTGAGAAAGGGAATAATACTAAATAATACTAAAGCTTCCTGTGGCCCTGTTTCAAGTGTGACTCTTGTTTATTTTGATCTAGGCTTTTTTAATCTGTGTGTCCATTGACTTTGGTCTGCTGCATTGTCTCTTTGCATGTCTTCAGTCTTTGCTGTGAAGTGACCTCATGTGGCAGTTATTTCATTTGGCTTGTTTTTTTTCTTCCTTTTGTTTCATATTCCTCTTGTTTGTGAAAGTGCTGACAGTACTTGCCCTTTCTAGGTAGCTTTGTAAAGCAAATCCAGGTACAGTAAATTGGAGATTCTCTGTTTTGTAAAGTCAGCTTCATCAATTGGTGGTATTTGCCATCTGCTTTTTAAGAAAAGTCCTTTCTCCCAGAACCAACCATTGCATTAAACCAAATTACAGTAGCTTCACTCTGTAGTTTTGCTCACATAACCCTTCAATGAGTAGGCTCTTTCGGATTTGTTCGGCATCAAAAGTGCATAGAATCAGAGAATACACTCATTTGGAAGGGAGCCATCATCATCACTGAGTCCARCTCCTGGCCCTGCAGAGGGCACCCCAAGAGTCACAGCTTTTCCTTGAGAGCATTGTTCAAATCTTCCTTGAACTCAGTCAGTCTTGTTTCTGTGCTCACTGCTTGTTCCAGTGCCCAACCACCCTATATATATATATGTATGTATGTCAGCATTTAGAGATTCAGATTTAAACACCAAATGTGAGGGCTCAAAAATCTTGGGGTGGAAAAAGTGAGATTAGTGCTATGGCACCCAAAGCAAATAAAACCACTTTAAAATTAGGATTCTTGAGTATGTTTGCAGTTTTGTGCTTGGGAATAAATGTTTTAGGTATCGTGAGTTAGCTCAATCAAACAGCCTGGCTATATCAGTTTAGTAAAGAGCAGGAATTGGAGATAAATGCAATGTTTAGCTGTTAACTCCCAGCAGGAGTCTTCTGAAATAGTCTCCTGGTATGTTAGAGCTTGTTGACAGTTCACTTACCTGCATTTGGTCACACTGGTGTGTTTTTACCATACATTTGCAGTATGTTTTAGCTGAAAGGTCAGAATTCTCTCTGGTGTTTTCAAGTGTAGAAAATTAGAGGTTCAGAGACCTTTCTGTCACTGGGGTCTCTGAGAAGAAAGCATCTCAGTCAAGTGCTAAAATGTGGTTTAATGCACGTCTTGCTCTGAAAGTCTGTCTTCTGATGTGACTGATGGTTTTGGATTTACATGACTGTCCAAGCAAGGAAAGGAGACTGTTGTCTCATCAGGGAAAAACCAGGCTTATGGTTTAATTTCCACTTTTGTGCTATGCATTATTGGTGTAAAGTTATTAAAGGAGCAGCATGTATTGAAATCTTGGGTCATTTTAGCATCTAATTCCCTCTTAAAATTCTTATCCTCTGTGTCTTTGGTGCCCTTGTTTTTCCACCTGTGGTGGAGACACACAAGGATGCTTACAGTGTAATGAACTGTGGTGTGAMTGAAGCCCTGAGACACTGAAATGGCAGTGGTGCTGCTTGCCTCTGAAAAATGCTGCCAGAAAGCCCAGCTTCCACTTGGCTACTTGTGGGAAAGAGCCAAGGAAGAAAATGTTGCCAAGTGAATGTAATGCTATATATATGTGTGTACACACACACACACACACAAGATTTTGGCATGGAGTGGGACAARGAGAAAGAAGCTGAAGCCCAGGGGCAACATCAAAAGAGGAAAGGCATTATACTGTGACTAAGAAAACCCCTGGGACTCAATGCCCAACTCCCTCCTGCCACAGCTTAGCAGAGAGGGGATTTCACGTCGTCAGGAAGATGAAAAGCAAAACACCAGCTTTGTGCAAGAGGAAGATAGACCAGGGCAATTATTTTCTGGCTGCATGGCTGTTTAAGCTACAAAGCCATGCTGGGACTGGGCTGCTCCTTCACACGAGGCTGGAAGCTGCTCAGCTGCTGATAATGTGAAGGTTGCAGTATCCCAGCAGAGGTGGGTGATGTCAGTCCCTAAGCCTTCTCCAGAGGGCTTGGGCCCTGCTTTCTGAGTTCCACAACAAGGCAGGTCTCCTTTTCTTTCCCAGTCAAGACCCTTAAAATAGGTGTGGCAAAGTCTTATGTCTGCTTAGAGGCAAGGAACTAACTAGCATGCCAAAAGCACTCTGAGTCAAGGATGATAGGAAAGGATTGTTGCTATTTCTTACCTCTCTAAGCCTTGGGAAAGRCAGGATGTTGTTAAACATCAGAGGGAACCAGAAGAGACAAAGCTCTCCCTAATAATTGCTATTAATGTGCTGCATGGGAGTACCCTGTTCTRTGGGAATTGGTTTGCCATTGGCTTGGGATCTGGGAATAACAGTGGGAAATCATCCTGGAAAGCTCCATGACAAAGAGAGCTGTCTGTAGGAAAGARGGCAGAGAGAGGTGGGGAAAAGAACTGCCGAAGAAATACAAGAGATCAGTCAGTGAGAAAATACAAATCTCCTATGTAGTGTTTTCCTCTTAATTCCTGGTTTTTTGGTTGTTGCTGGAGAGTGGATCTGTGGTAGTTCAAGGCTGTTTCTCAGTAATATTAATGGGGTTTACAGAATTTTAAATGAATTCCGGAATTCTGTGGGTTTAATGGTTTCTGAGACTTGGGGCTGTAAGCCTTGTTCCTGTGCTCACACGGAGAATGCCAAATTTAAATTTCAGTAGTGAAATGAATGGTGTCTGAGAGAGAGAATTCCTGAAAATCTCTACATTTGTTGCGTCTGTGGACAGTCACTGATTTTTTTTTCCAGTGGTCTTTTTACAGCAGCTTTCATTAGCTGTACACAGGAGGAACTTACTGTCAAAGCAGGTGGATTTAATTATGCATATATTTGTTTTATTTAGATCYGTGCTCTTTTTTACTGGAAACTTGAGAGAACACTGTTACTGAAAAAGAACTTTAGGGCTCATTTGCAGAATTTCTGTGGTGCTGTCCCATATCACCTATCAGACAGGGGCCCAGTAACATTTTTTTTTTCACCACATTAGCTTTGCATCAAGATACCATCCTTGGGTTTTATTTAAGTTCTTAAGGTGTTGAAAGCAGGAACATTTTTCTTGCATATTTTACTTTGAAAATCGATATAAACACATTTACAGGACTGTSTTTGTACCTACCACGGTTCCATCAAGTCTGAAGCAATAACCAAGAATAAAAATAGGGTGACTGTAACCACTGGGAATGAGAGGGGAAGAGCAAAAAGAGCATTTGGCTGACTTTTGATTATTTCCATGGTACTTTCCAACGAACTTCTTTGAGAGCAATGTAAAAAATAAATATATCAGGATGAACACAGGATATTGGCATGAAACTATTCTGGGTTTTGCACTGAAGAGAACTAGATTGCCTGCCAATTCACCTGGCTTTCTGGTACATCATTTGCTCTGCTATTTGGCCCTGCACCATCCTTCCTCCATCCCACACTTTGCACATTCCTGCCCTGCAGCTGGAAGGAAGGCTGTACTACTTCCTTCTCCCATAAAAGCATTCCCCCCAGAACTTCAGATGATGATGGCTTTTTCTCTCATCTTGAACTCAAACAATGTGAAATCCAGACTAGTTTAATCTTTATTTTTACCTATATGTCAGAGCTATGTATAACGCACATGGAGAAAAACAGATACGTGRTATTTGGCAACTGTCTGAGTTGCTTTTTCATGTATTTTCCATGTATAATGGCACTGTARCAAATAACCTAGGAGACCTTAGAAAGTTCTACTTTTTTTGGTTTTGTTTTTTTCTTATGATGAGTTTGTGGGTGTAGTTGTGGATATTACTGGGGCAACATTTTTAATAAGGTTCTCATCCAGCCACAGAGAAGATGTCAGAGGAAGGTGCTCTGACACAAGCTCCCATAATAATAATATTAGTAATAATACTAGGCCTAGAAGGATTACCTGGTGGCTCTTGGATCCCTCCAGCAGGCAATCCAGCTCCCTGCCTGGCTGTGTCTGCCTCTTGTCCTGGTGGCGTTCCTGTAGCTGYGCAGCATCGAGGTTCCTGACCATGACAGAGCTCACCTCTTCTCYTTTGCTCATGGTTTAAATACTTGCCAGGCGTCTTGGCTGAAGCACCAAACGTCATGAAAAGGACAATATGAGCCTTTACACATAGGCCACCTCTGCTTCTCTCAGCCTTGGAAGGAAAGGGGCTGCTTTTCAGCTGGCTGARAGGACATAGCTATTAAGTCCTTCTRYGTGTGGAGCAGTTTTGAACATGACATGGGAKCTCYGGAGGAAAAGAAGAATCTCCTCCTSTATGAGAAGGGAAYATAGGTGACCTTGCCCCTGATAAGTAACAGCTGTGTTAATTATCCAGTAAATTGGATACTTAAAAATTATGTTAATAATCCTGTTAATTAACCAATACAGCCTTGCTCCCGATGAGTCACAGCTATATCCAATGAATATAAGTGTGATAAAAGGGAATGGGTGAGCTGGGGAGGGGGAATCACTGCTGTGAGGTCAGTGTGGGGCTGCAGGCAGAGCCTGTTGTTGGAACCTGCAGTCACAGTCTGGCTGGGTAAAAGCCTGCGTTCAGTGTCTGCAAACAAATCCATGCAGTCAGAGTTCAGCAGGCAATAACCAGCAGTCAGAGGCTCCAAGGGAAACCCACAGCAGGAGCTYGCTGCAGCCAGAGGCAAGGAATGGTTGGAGTCAGGATGGCTGAGCTGTAAGGAGGAGTAAACCAGGCCCCTTTTCATGCTGTAGTAAACAAGAAGTCTGTGTCTCAGCTAATTTMTACCCTCTAACAAGAGGGCTGCAGCAGCATCTTCCTGAGGTATGAGTCTGTGTATGGAGTGAGTGTGTGAGACATCCCTGAGCCATGCTACACATCATGGACAGGTCTGCCAGTCCTCATTCACCTGTCACTGCAGAAAASTGTCCTAAGGCATGGGAAATGACATGCCACCTCCTATGCTCCTAAGCTCCGGAGAGAAAAGGAAAAAGGGGTTTRGAAATGTTCCTGTCTCAGCAGCACCTGTGTGTCGGCTGTGCTGTGTTCCTGCACACCCTGCAGGTGCAGGGCTGGGAAGGACAAGAGAGGGAGATGCTAGACATTCCCAAAGTGGCTTTTTGATCCACCAGGAACAGCAAATCCAGTGTCTGGGCTGTTGAGTCTATCAGATATAGCCTCTGAGTAGTGCCTGGATGCTGAACTGGAACAATGAGATAACAGAGGATGAAATGGACCATGGAAAATGWAACTAGAAAATACTGTCTAGATCACCTAATTCATCAGCTTTTCAAAGCAGGATTGTTCTCAAATGTATTTTCTGGTATGTTGTCCAGCTTTGTTTTAAAGAAGCCCATTTAAAAGTTTAAACTGAGTATTGTACTTTAGCTGGGAGTGGATGTACGCTGCACGATCTCTGTGACACCRCTGCGTAATTTAGAATTCTTGCCATGCTATTAATAAATCTAGACAAAGACCAGATGCAAGCAAGCTGTAGCTGAGCTCAAGAATCTGCATAGGCTGGGCTAACCTCTTTAACAGCAGAACATATGGCTGTTACATTAACAGCCACTTTTTTTTTTTTTTTTTTTTTTTTTCTAGAGTTAAACATTTTATTGAAAGCATGAGGGGGAAAAAAGCTAAGAACAGAAATAAAGCATGACCTTTGATATGAAGTCGTCTTCTCTGACAGTTTCACCATTTAGCATAGATTGATGGGTCTCTACATCCAACCTCCTGTTACAATTTTATAGCCTACACTTCTGTTTTACTTGGTGTCTCCTTTTTTATTCTTTTGTGTGTTTAAGTCACAGAAGAATTTTAGGGCAAGTGTATCTCAACCGTACGTGGCTCTGTATTTGAGGTGTAACAAGCACAAGGTCTTTGCCAATAGCAACCATCTGATTAAAACCAAATTGTGTACAGGGTAATTATCTGTGGTGTTTTAGAAAAGCTGTTTGAGGAGCTTCTAGTGATGGTCTGTAAAATTTCTTGTTTCTTATTGGAAAAATGATCCAGCTGTTTCTTGGTGGAAACTGGTAACACACTATAACCTATAGTAAGGCAAACGATGAAAATTTCTTTATGGCAGTACAGGAGGACGTAATTAATGACTGTTTCATTTGCATGAGTGAGCAAACATAATGCAAACACGTGTGAGATGTTGTGCATCCTTTCTGAGAGGCTCTTGAGAACGGCCAGTTAGCAGCAGTCCCTGATGCTTCTTGACTCCTTGTCCTTCTCCTCCATGGAAGTGCTTGTGACAAGTCTCTGGAGGGCAGACACACAGGAGTGTTTTTCTAATTGTTTTCCCCCCCAGAATCTTCTGATGTAACTCTTTGTTTTCAGTGCACATTTATGTCTGTGTTCCATAGGTAGCCCCATTTCCTTGGGGCTCAGCTCGTGAACTTTGGGTCATCTTTTTTAACACAAAAGGAAGAGATTGGCATTGATTTGAAACAAACAACGAAATCATAATTGTGGGTGTTGGCTTCATTTAGAGAAAAACTTGGTACAGTRTAACTCCTCCAGTTAATCAGTATCCTTTTGTGCATTTGATGCAGAATTGCATCACATTGGTGTCTTCTAGTTCTGACTAAATTGCATTGATTTCTTAGATTTCTTTCAGAAGTTGCTTGCAGCCTTCTTGAAATCCTTGTTAGCAACATTGTGGAATATTTATGTTGTTCTTACTCAAAGGCTGGAAAATGTAACAATCTATTTTCTGCTGAGTTTAATAAACAGAAATTGCCAGGGTATCATTTGTACTCCAACATACAGTCCTAGGCCGTGCTTTCATTGTCTGAGGCCCAAATCTGTGGCTTTTTGTGATGTGAAAAGAATACACTAATAATGGATTAGAGACCTTAACTAATAATTGTTGAAGTAAAATGGTTATTTTCATTTCAAAAATCAAATTTTCTTTCATCCAAAGGAAAATGGAGTAGCRTTTTCTTTCATCCTGCTTTCTGTTCTATATTGTTTTAATGTTTTTATTTTTGCATACTCTTAATAAGCCATGATTGAGCTCAAGTATATATGAAATTGAAGGTTATGAGGGCAATTTAACAATTTTTGCTAGTTGGCAAATAAATTCTCAAACTGTGTGTGGATAGTATTTTTCAAGGGAAATTTTGTTACTTCTACACTGAGCATGAGAGAAACCAAGCTACTAAGTAAATTGATTTGTTCAAGAATGGTTATCTAGAAAAGAGAGTTCCAGTCATTCTCTGGCAGTCAGGGCACTGTCATGAGGCAAGCAACTTTATTACATTTATTTTTATTTTGCTACTCTGACTGCTAAAATCCAGGGGTGGTTTACTGATGTTCATTTGTAGATTTTTATGCCATTCTGATTTTGTTCCTGAAGGTAGGTCCCAGTCAGACAAAGTGTTATGCACCTGCTGCAGCTACCTCTTAGTGCCTTACAAAGTGAGTTTCTAAATGAAAGCATCTGTGGAGCAAGGACTTATCTCAGCTTCCTGCAAAATACGCTTCATAAGTCATTTGTCATGTGGCCTGTTTGAAGGAATTTGTGTTGGAATAATCGGATTTCTTTCCTTTTTAGAATCTGAGCTGTCACTCCAGTCTTGTCAATGGTATTTGAAAGAAACACGTATATTAATTTGTTTTTTCTTTTCATTGCTTAGTGAGTTGATGCCTTAAGCTKTCACTTTGTGTTGTAGTGGCTTGTACAAAGTATAAATGAGAGAAATTATTTTTTTCCCCTGAGTGCTTGGGCCAGGAGCYGAACTTTGATGATCCTCATGATCCTTTCAACTCAGAATAGTCAGTSATGCTGTAATTTCATGGCATTGAAACAACACAGGAGTGATGTAACTGGATAGGAGCTTTCTAAGACTTAAACACGGGATTGTTAGTGCGTGCCAGTTACCAGAGTGTAAGTACAGGGGTTTAATATGATCTGGCTGGAACGTGCCAAGTTCCAATAGTAATCAAACAGTTCAGTATTAAGTTAATCCGAAGTTAGACCATAAAATCTGATAGTTGGTGGCTTCCAAACTGAAGCTCCTYCATAATTTAGCCAGACTTAAATTTGCTCTCCTGTTTCCTTAGAGTACGAAGATTGTCTAAGAAGCGTTTCTGATGCCATGGTGTCTGCTCTTCACTTTCATGGTGAAGCCCACTGAGCACCCTGGGGTCCTTGCACTTGTTTCTTGCCTGYGTGCCCACTTTGGTCTAAACCCTCAATCTTTCCGTGCACAGCTAAAATCAAGGAAGGAGCTGTTACTCTGTGGGAGTGGGTGCAGCAGAGAGATTTTATGATTGCTGCCTGTGTTTATACAACCCCTAGGAAATCCTGTCAATTACTGGAATTCATCTTTATTGTGAGGAGAATTCCCCCAATATCCTACTCACAAACACCCTCTTCTGTTGAATATTTTGTAGCAGGGGGATTTCATCTCCTGTTCTCCAGGACCTTGTCCATCATTCAGCTCTTCCCTGTCTGCAAACCATGTCTCATGCTCCAGTGACACAAGTCTTGGGGCCTGGCCAGGCGTTTGGATGGAGCTGGGCTGCTGAAGTGATGACATGAGCTTTCCAGAGTAGCCATGAAATTTATCCAGGGAGTCTGGGCTCTGTCCCAAGGTGGTGTCCTTCAGTTTGGAGTGGCTACCTGACATGCCATGATGGATCACTGTGCTTCAAGTAGGACTTTTGGGAAAAGGGGCCTTGGACCTCTTGGGAARYGAGGGAGCAACTGAGCAACAGCATCTTTGTCAGAATACTTGAGTAGAGTGGGTGGCTGGTAGGAGTGGCACTGAGGTTTTAAGTCTGTCTTTCATCTCAGTATTATACTGTTATGGATTGCTGGCTAGCACATTTTGAAAGCAGAACAGCTCTTATTTTTATAACCTGGTAGGACATAAGGGCAGCAGGCATATATTCGTGTTGAATTATAAATTATGGGGTTTTTAATTAGAAAAATGCATTTTTATTTAATTTCCTGTAAAATTTCCTAATTGAAAAAAAGAATTTTTGAGATCTTACAATGGCCTCAGGTATGGATTTTTGTAAAAGAAAGTGCCTCGTGCTCAAGTACTCTAACATTTGCACAGTTTCTGCGCATCATTGCCTTAGAACATGGAGTAATAAATGTGAGGACCTTTCTCATCCTGGCTGTCTGGATGGCAGATGAGGTTTCTGTGTTCTCATCTGCTTTCATTAGTGTACTCAGCTTTTGCCATGATTGCTGTTCAAAACATGTTTCAATTTGCTTTAAATAATAATTAGAAAAACCCAGTTCCCCTGTTTCATTTATGCTGTAGGAACAGTAATGCCAAACAAAGGGAATTTCCTCTCTCTGCTTCTTTAGCCTCCTTGTCATGGTTTGAGATGTTTTTAACCAGACTCAGTGTCAGCAATGAGCTTTTAAGGGCAGCAGAGTAAGAACAYGAGGAATGAAATGGGTGACCTGTAACCTCACAGAGAGGAGAAGGCTGATTCTAAGTGAGGTACCAAAGATTTCTCACTGTGGATGTAATGCTAGCTGCTTTCACCACCATTTTGGCTGTTCCACTGAGAAATTTATTCGTGCATGATAGTTGTGCTGGTTTTGGACAGAGGTGATGATTTCGGGACCCTGATTTTATATATCTCAAAATCTGTAAAAGCTTTTGATTCATTAGTCTGTCATGCAGTAATTCACTAACTTCTGTGTGGCAGCCCTCTCAAAGTTAAAAAGATCATGTTTTTAATAAATGAGAGCTCTTCTGACAGTGAATTAATTTTTGTTTAGTGGGGAAAAATGGACAACTCTAGTATAAAAAGTTTTAGAGATTGAACTTCTGAGGTTGTAATGAACGACTGGAGGCCATTATTCTTCTAGGAATGCTTTCTGGACACTTGTAGAAAGAAGTGTGATAYTTGAAGTTGCAAGTAGTTTTGTGTTCCTGCTTGCTGTGGGTCTCCAATGTGTTTTGTAAGTGAAGGCAAATACTCTGTCAATTTTGGATCCTGAGTAACACTGATGAGCTGGTGTAGGAGTGGGGCTTCCTGAACAATCTGGATCCATAGGCAGTTGCCTTGTACTTCAAGACAGTGGTGATTTCCAGAATGCTTGCCTGATTTTCCTACATGGTTACGTAAGGCACGTATGCTTTAAAGTATCTGGAAAACAGCTGGGAATGGAGGGAATTAACTTGGCTGAGATTGGGTCAGAGTGCTGAGAGGTTGCCTCTGTGACCTGCCCCGAGGTGTTCTCCACCTGAGCTGCTGGCAGAGAGTCTGTGCTTACTCAGGCCACGAGGATTCCAYTGGTGTCAGGCCCAGTCTGTGAGGAGCAACCCTGAGATGGAAATCGGAGTTTGAACTGTTGCGGAAGGGGCTCCACGAGCACGTTGAACTTTCCAGGACACTGCAGCCATCTGTTTTCTTGCTGACACAATTCAAAGTGCTGCTCATGCTGTGTGAAGTAGAACAAAGATAATTTGTAATGAACGTTCAACCAGTTCTCTGTGTTTTGTGGCTTTTGTACAAAAGCCAAAGTCTCTTGCATGCCTTCGTATTTTGCAAATATCTGTGAAATTCCTCCAGCAAACAAATTCTCTGTTGTGTGTGTGCACTCTTCTGCAGGTAGGGAACTTTTGCATTTCTGTTAACCCCATTTTATGCTGTGGTTGTGTTTGGTTTGTTCTGTTGTTGTTTTTTATTTTGGTTTTTTTTTTCTTTTTAGTGTAGTATGCCATGGCATTGCCAGACTATTGAGGGCCCCTACTCTCTTTGCCACTTTACTAACTGAGACCTAACTGAGCAAGTGATTAAAAATGCCAGTGACTTTTCTACCTGAAGACTGCCAGTTTTGCAGTGGCCCTGGATTTGAGCTACAGCAGTAAGGAGCAAGGGAAAATTGTTCTTTGTTCACTGCAGTTTTTATTTCTTTGACTGGATAAGCTGCACTGCAAAGTGGAGCAGTGTCATGGCAATTACACATGCAATTTTATAGTCAGAGATATGTGTAATTAAACRTGAATTTACAATAGCAGCAAGGTAATAAAGTCTCTTTGTGGAGAATAAATTTGAAAAAATGGCCATTCTAATGAAAGTCTGTTTCACAGTCAACTATTTTCAATGTATACTCTGCCCAGTGTTGACTCACATTATCTGTTTGATTCTTTTATGGTATAAATTTCATTCTGGGAGTTTCAGCCCCATTATAAATTCATTTGAATGACCTTTGGATGGCCACCAGAAGTTGCTGTGGATCTTGGTGTTCTTGTTGGAGTGAAGGTGTAGTGGTACAACCTTTGGGAGATCTTTTTATTAATGAGAAACATAGAATTACAGAATCTGCATTCACTTAAGGCTGCAACTGTGTCTTTAAGCATGTGGCTGCCTTGAGGCTTGGTCTGAGAATGTGAACCTAGTTCTGCTTACAATAATAGGAAAAGTAGTAGGTAGAAGAGCAGGACAGGCTAAATTTGGAATCTGTGATTTCTTACACTTSAATCTGTTTCTATAAATCAGACCACATTAGTACATAYTCACAGAATGGYTTGGGTTGGAAGGGACTGTAAAGACCACCTGGTTCYAACMCSTCCCATGGACAGAGACACCTTCCACTAGACCAGGCTGAGTCCTTACTGAGTTTTCTTCAAAAAATACTTTGTGCAAACAGCTGAGAATGGGGGGCTAAGGACAAGCAGGTCAGTGGAAGGAAGGCTGGGAAGTCAGAACATGGTTTTCAGTTTCTCATTTGAATGGTTTTCCCCAGGAGAGTGAAGGCATGTAGTAGGCAGGAGAGCAGCCTTTGCTTGTAAAGGTGCTGYGATGAAAGATATGGAGCATTTCAAGGGGGAAGAAAAAGCTCACCATAGGGTGGGGGAAATGTTGCAGGGTTTTTTTTCCAATTTATTGAAAACATTAGGGTTTTTTTTTTTCCTTTTGTAAAAGTTCTGTCAGCAGTTGGAATTTTTATACATTGTGCTAATCCTACCTTTATGTATAAGTCATAAATCTTMTAAATTAATGCATCAGGCAGTTACCAGAACACTTCAGTCTTTTTCTTTTTATGGAGTGGTGTGACACGTCTTGCAAACAGCAGACCTAGGT
Source organism: Alauda arvensis (assembly GCA_902810485.1). Classification (NCBI taxonomy): domain Eukaryota; kingdom Metazoa; phylum Chordata; class Aves; order Passeriformes; family Alaudidae; genus Alauda; species Alauda arvensis. The sequence goes on from CADDXX010000301.1 coordinate 208,070, forward strand.
GCTCTGCATGAGCTCCAAACTGGGTTTGTGGTGATCAGCTCATAGGAATGGACTCTGGCCCTGCTTCCAGTCGGGTGAGAAAATGTGGTTTAAGTTAAATGCAATAGTACTGGAAAAAAAGATAGCCATTACTGACCTTTTGACATTGGATTTTAAAGTTTAGCATAATGGTACAGGGGCCTATGAATGTTTTTATTGGTACTTCCATTAGTTCCTACTAATCTTGACATTTCCAGCTACATAACATTTTCTGGGGTGTAAAAGTCTCTTTTTTTCTGTCTCCCTATTCTTCAAGCATGCAGATACATTTAATGGCTAATTAGTAGAATTAGTTTTGTTGCTTACATTGCTTATGACGTTTGAGGGATATGATTCTGAACTTGCAGCTGCCCTCTGGAAGTGCAACTTCTTAAATGTGCAACTGTTTCCAAACATGAGTCACAACTGCTTTGTTTGCTCTGCRGAGAAAAYAAACCGTGTAACTGCCAGTAATTGRAATATGTTATAGAAGGAAAACAATTTTGCATTTCATATCAAAAAGGCAATTTTTTGATGCTGTAGGGCAATAAAATAGCCTATGCAGAGTCTGTCCTAAGAGCAGAAGTATTTATGGGCAGTACAAATGACCAATATACATTACAGAMCCTATTTTTATAAAAGTGTTTTCATTKGAGCAAATAYMTTTGATTTTTTTTTTAATAGGCTTTTGTTTTACATATTTCTGATAACTCTTGCTGACATCCAGCAAGTTCCAAAGTCCTGGAATTCTCTTGAGGTTTTCTGGTACAGAGACCAAAAAATAATTGTTAAATGCTTCCAGTGCTCCAGCCCTGAAGCAACATTCTGCAACCAGATGATACATATAAACTTGCTTCCCATAAGAGAGCAGTCTGGTGCTGAAGGAAAAAAAAAAAAAAATCTAGCTGTGTTTTTAATATCACATGTTCTTAACCCCAGCATCTGGTTTGAAATGTTCCTAATTCAGAAAATGTCATGTKGAAGAAAGTGCAAAGTACTTTAGAATAATTAGGAACGAATCAGGCAATTTTGGAGGAATTGCAAACCCCGCTGGGTTTTTTGGGAACACAAGAAATGATCTGGTAAGAGCTGTGGAAGAGCAGCAGTGCTCCAGGAGTCATTCCTGCTGGTGCTGGTGGTACCTGCAGCATTAGGTGTGGTGGTTCTGTCTGCAGAAGCCAAAACCTTGAACCCATTCCACAGATGTCTGTTTTCTTGATGTCTCCCTGAATTGACTGCTTCATACAGCTCATGKTTTGATTTGTGATAGGAGGCAGAGGGACTTAAGCTTGTACTGCTGACACCTAAATCTGCAATTTTCCTGGGAATTTGAAGCTTGTCCATGTCACTAGCACAGTGCAAAAAGCCTTTCTGACCCTCCTGATCCATGGAAATAGAACTATGAGAATGAGCAACAGTGGATCTAAGCCTGTCRGTGCAGGACACTGGGTGGGTGGAATTTGATGTATCTGGCAATAGTGGAACACACTGTCACTCAGACACTCAAGTACATTACAATGCTGATGTATTTTTAGTGGAAAACACAAAAACTTCTGCATTTATTTTTGAAACRAAAGATGCATAAGTCCAGGGTAAAACTGAATTTTCTTTTAATACTTTYAAAAGGAAATGATTTTACTCTTAGTGTAGTGTTCTTTCTGTTGTTTGCTGTGCTGGGCTACTTCAGCTTCTGCCAGTTCAACTGGCACATATTTCTGACAGCAAAAAAGAAGGCAGTTCCATTCACTGTAAGTTTCCTAGTTTGTACCAGAAGAGAGTTGAGTTCTACTTGACCACAGAGATTATTTCTCAAACAGATTTTTTTTTAAACTATTCTCTGTAGTGGCTCTTTGAGAAAAGCCAGGAGAGTAATGCCAGGAATGGCTCTTGGTCCCCATGCATGAATATTTGTCTCCTTCCAAGGGGGTAAATGTTCATCACTTGGATACCTTGTGGTTCTTGAGCCCTAAATTTATGTGAATTGTGGTATTCCAAATACATGCTTTGTTTTAGGATCTGTCTTCTTGCAGGTCTTACTTGTTCATGAACTTACTTTTTGGGTAAAAAGCATTTTAATTGCTTTCCKTATAAAATCAGTGCAGAGCACAGGATAACCCACTTCCTTTGGTAACCTCTTGAGAGGTTGCTGATAGCAGATAAATATTCTCTCTTTCTTGATAGCGTCTTACTTCTACCTCTTTTGAGGCTTTATTCTTCCCTCTTTTCCTCTGCAATTTCCTCAGGCTTAGCCATGTTTCCTAGGAAGTGATTTTGGTGTGCTTATGTTTATTTAGGGAACCCTAAAAATGCCCCTTAGGGAAACTTGCAGGCTTTTTCCTAGCAGGATTTACCACAGAGTGCAGTGTACCACACTGCTGCAGTTATGCTGTGTCTGCTCACAGTACATTTTTCAATGCCTTGATAAAAATTAAGGGTGGAAGCCAAAGACAAAAAATCTTACTGGTGTTGCAGAAGCCAACACCTGGGCAAAGGTGAAAAAATCCACCTGAGAGCCTCCACAGCTGCTGTGGAACTCTGTAGCTGTCTTTTCTCTGTGTACTTTCTCTGGTACTTTCCCTTTCATGGAAGTGAGATTGGATAATGTTGACTGGCAGGTCAGGGAAATGCTTGAATAGAGAGATAGCCCAGGCTTTGAAAATAATTTGGTTCCYATACAGCAGCAGTAGAGCTCTGTGAATCTTCATTGGCACAACTTTTTACTAAGCCTGATGATTGTTTCAAGTCCTGTAGGGAAAAGGGATGGCAATTCTTCTCTGATTAATATTTTCAGCTCATCTGTAGACTCAGTGCAAGGAAGTTTGAGGGTTTTGTCTGAGGCCATAAGTGCAGCATATTTTAGAACTGGGAGCTCAAAATATCAATTTAACATGATTTTTTTTTTTTTGTTATTCCTCCCAAATATCCATTCAGTCTTTTTTGGGTCATGCAGTGAAGAAATAAAAATGGTGTTAACCCCAAACAATAACAAGAACAGCACATCATGCCTCATCCTCTGTAAAGTGTCTGGGGTACCAGTTATTCTAGATTTGAACTGTTTCATTGAGTGACTTCTGTTCTCTTTTATGTGGAGATTTTACTGGGAGAATTTTAGCTCACTGTTTTTACAGCTTTTTTGATTCTTTTCTGGCTTCCAAGCATGCAGTCTGCCCAGTGCTGGTAGGGGAGGGCTGCAGGCTGGGGGTGAAGGAGGAATCAGTGTCTTTTATTAGAGCTGGGTTGGAATCTTCTCCTTAATTCCTACAAAGTCTATGTTTTTTCCTTAAAAAACACCAAAACCAAACCAAAAAGCAAAACACTACCAAAGAAGCAAAACACTACCAAACAAACAACACAGCAAAACTTAGAGCATKTTTTTTTGACCAAGATGTGCAAAGGCTGTGAAAATGCTCAGTAAATTCCATGTTGTACCTTTTTTTTTTCTTTTTTTAAACTGTTAGAGGTGTTTCAGTGGAAAAAATTCCAGATAATTTCCGTGTTYCTCCCTGCAGTGAGGTCCAGAAGAGATGTGAGCGAAAATCACTGGGGAGGGTCTTGTGAAGTTTTGCTCAGGGGCTTCCCTGGGGAGGGCTGAGGTGGGGGGATGGGCTGCCACTGAGCTCCTTGATGCAGGGGAAGAGAGGGCTGAGCACCAGGAGAGAGAACAGCAGTCCCCTCAGGTTTGTGCAGGTAGCTCCTGGCCTGTGCCTACAAGGCTGTAGCTGCATGAGACAGGAGAGAAACAGGAGCAGGAGGGAGGGGAGCCAACAGTGATGCTCAGCCAGACAGTCATGGGAATTGGAATGAAGCTGTCAGGAGCAGGGATGAGTGAAACAAAGTCAGGGAGCCTGCTCTAATTCGAGAGGAATTGTTCTCTCTGGCCAGTTMATGGATTTAACTGGAGTAGCCAGAGGGGCAGGTGAAGTTGACCTCAGGCCAGATGAATCCCTAATGTAATTCCTGTCTTCCCTCCGTTGTTTCAAGCTTCAGTGGAATTCCTTCAAAGATGTGTTTGGCCCTTCCAGCTCTTGTTGTACAAAATTCCACTGAATCATCACGTGTCACCAGATGCTCCTGGAGCCTCTGCCCTGGATTACATCACTGGTGTCAGCAGGCTGGGTGGGAGAGTGGGCTTCCTCATAAAGCAATTGTCACACTGGTGAAGTGCTCTGCTTAACAAAGCCGTGGCTGTGGCTGTAAATTCACTCGTGTTTGCAGTGCCAAAGAACTGAGCAGACCAACAGCAAGCCTCCCTTTATGTGTGTGGGGGAGGCTTGGCAAGCTGTTCCCSTCATCCCAGTCCCCTGGGTGTTTGAGAGACAAGTTCCCCTTCCAGCTTTGCCACCAGCATCTTGGTGATGTTGGGCGCTTCATGTGGGACCCGTGTCCCCGTTTCCTGGCCCATCATGTGGGAATGACAGCATTCCCTGTGTCCTGTTAGGAAGCATGGAGTGTTACTGGATGGTGCTACATAGCCAGCCCCCTCTGAGCTGAGGTATATTTGATCTGATTCTAGTAATAATGAGTAAATCTCACCAMATTGTATGAGGAAGATGGCCTTGGGTAAAAAAGAAGAGAATACATACCAGGAAAGGTACATATCACTGGAATCTAGCTGCATGTCAAGCAAGGAATAAATATGTATTTCTGTAGGAAACCACAAATCCTTTGYCAATAGAACTGACAAGTCATCCTTGAATTTTTAATCCACAGAATGGCCTTATTAATTTTAAATTTGCTTTGTATTTTGACATGCAAGTATCAGATGCGGACCTGAGCATTCTTACCACATGGAAAAGATTTCAGGGAAGAGATGGAAAGCATTATTCTGTAAATGCATTTATTAGCAGCACAAACTGGAACAATTGAGCACGTCAGGTCTCAGTTTGATTGCACCGTGTCCCATGAGTTTGTGGGTGACGGTTTAAGTGTAGCTAAAAAAGCACAACCATTTCAGTTAATAAARCCTGCACCACAAGGAATACCTTTTTTTGTTTTTTCATCTCATACTACTATGTCTTGAATAATTTTTATTTTGCCAGCTGACAGTTAAAAATTAATTTTCTATTATTAAGATGTTAAGTATTACTCTCTTTGGCCAGTGGTCAKAGTAGGTAGCCAGAATCTTGTTCAGTTTCATGTTTAATCACACTGATGCTAATAAATTTAACTTCAGAAATCCAGTTTGTGACCACCATTGTGATTATACYTGAAGTGCAAACGGATTTCCAGATTATTTTTCATGGGACTGTTGCTAGGAACAGCCTCTCTCCTTGTTTACACAGTGGGGCTCACCTGTTATGAGAACTAAATTCTTTTAGAACTGTTAAGTAAAATTTCTGTCTGTTCCATTAACAGTACCTTGAGAAGTGGAATATTTGCTTCCAGGCAGTAGAAGTGTAGTGTCAAGATGGGCTCTGTGAGGGCAAATTAAGCACAGATCCACCTGCTTCTTTTGCAGCATGATGGACACTTTCTGTAATTGGAGAGGACAGCCCAAACTGACCTAGGCCTGCATGTTTCCAATAATAAAATGGAGTCAATAAACAAAAGCCACATGTACAGAAACTGCACCTGTTGAGGAGCTCACTCTTCACTTTGAGCAGGGTCAGATGCCTGCTTGGCAGCCTCAGACCRTTGGCATATTGACTGCCCAGGAATGTTGTGTTACACACTGAAGAAAATGTAATGAGGGTGCTAATTAAAGGATGGTAATTGAAGACTTCCAGATGATGGAAGGTTGGCGTTAGGGTTTTTAGTCCTGTGCTTGAAGAATGGTGGAGGCACTCATCAGCTGTTTGWGTTGGTGCCTTTCTATTCATTCCCAAACTCTCCTGGCCCAGCTGCCTGAGGCTCGTGTTGGTGTCCCTGCTGGCTTTCCCAGGTGTGGTTTATTTGGTYGCTCCATGTAGCACGTGTTGAAAGAAAATAACCTGGTTAAAAGACCAAGCAGGGGCAGGGGGTGAAGGTGAGCAGAGGGCCTGGATGAAGGAAATTCTGAACAGATACACGTCTGAAGGTTCTGCTTGAACACAGCATAAGCTTTGTACCTTTTTATTTTTGCTTCTTGAGMGTCCCTTGCTCTGAGACTGTCGTGAGATTTCTCTGTACCTCAGAGGAAGTCAGTTTGTAGGATGTTCRTGTAGTCTGTTTTGCATAATTTCTATTTAGAGAAYGTTTAATGAGTGATAAATAATTTCCAAATGTATCTATCATGCACTAAAGCTTCTGTAGCATCAAAAGAAAAATATTTTGGTTGAGCTTTTTTCAGACTATTGGCATAGCAAAGCCTAGAAGCCAGATGACAGGCATCACCCTGAGATTAACTCGTTTTTGGCGCAGGCAGATGCAGACATGCACGCATGTTAGGGGCCTAACACCCCCCTCCTCTGGGCTGGGCTCTGTCCTCACCATGTCAGTGCACACTGACACTGCATGGCTCTGAACATGACATATTGCACACTGAGAGCAAACCCAAACAAAGGATGAGCACAAGAAGGAAGAGCCGATTGTTTATGAAACAAAGCAATCTGAGGAGAAACCTCTCAAGGGCAGCATAAACATGGGAACAGTTTCCAGTTATGTCAATGACTTAAGACAGATTGTGAAGCAAAGTGAGATCAATCTGTGCCATTGACAGGGAGGAGTAAGTTGGTGTTTCTCCAGGGGAAAAAAAAAACAAACCCAAACCAACAACAACCAGGCCTAAGAGAACAAGAAATACATATTGTAGCTTTGGTATACAAGATTCAGCTTCCTTCTGTGCAAAGGATGGCCAGAAACAGAGAGCCTGTTCCAGCAAAGRCTCAGCCATGGGAGATATCACACTGGAGCTAGGATGTGCTGTRTGTACAGAAAAAACAGTGTCCTGACTCTGAGGCAAACTCAAAATACGTTTTCTCTTTCTCTTACAACCCTCTTTTATCTTCCTTGGTTATAGTTCCTCAAAGCAGACAAGAAGCTTGGGCTGAAAAGTCYATGGTGCAGCTGTGCCCTGACACTGAGTGATGTTTATTTGTTGTTGCTTTACAGGCCAGCCTGAGCAGAGGGGCTGCTCTGCCTGTGCAGGCTGGCATACAGACACTTCACACACTGCACCATCATCCCATCACTCATTAAGTGATCAGTATCCTAAAGTTTCCAGACTAGGTGCCAATCTGTGAGAATCTTCCGAGAGGGGACTTAAAATACTTGAGTTTCTTTCTTTGGTTTGAGCRGGCATGTTCTCCTAATGTACACACCTCAGCAAATCAGTCATGTTGTTACTCTGCTCTCAGAAAAATTAAACAGGAAGGATTCCTAACAATGATGCTCCTTGTCAAAGGTACATCTGGGTCTAACTTGGCTCTGGCTTTGTGGTGAAACCTGGGTGRCAAACTGGTGGGAAAGACTGAGCCAGCAGGTGTGTTCACAAAGCACTGAGAGGGTGAGCTGAAATTTGAGCATTGAGAGACTAATTTTTTTTTCTCTAAGTCCAATTTAACCATTATGACTTGTGTTGCTCTGGCATCAAGCAGTGGAAGGGGCACATTCATAGTTAAAATCCTAGGCTGGTGGAGATCTGACTAGATTGGCTGTTTAATGTGTTTTTTTCATTTACTGTATTAATACAAGAAGCAAATCTACTGTACATTTTTGTTGGAGGAACTGAAAAATTTACCTTTTAAAACTTTTTTCCTTTGTTTCACTACATGAGATTAGAATCAATGGCTCAGTTTTATCTTCAGGAGGTCAGTCTTCTTTCCTCTGTTTAATTTTCAGCTTCATTCATTTTGTACATGAATATCCATGGCACATAACTGTGTGCTATCCATGCAACCTGAACCCTCATAAAAGCTAAACACCATATTATGTCTCTATACTTTGTGCCCCTCATGCTCATCCATGATTCTAGGAAGAGTTATAAAATGAAGTACTGAGCCCTTGTTAATATAGGAAACATTTTTTCTTTTGAATTTTTTTACTTTGTTAAAGCTGAGAGTGGCTGGCTCCCACAGAGTACCTGCAAAAAAGTGCTTAAATGTGTATACATCTAAAATATGTGCTCTTTTGGCCTCTGGAATCAGGRATGTGAAGTTGCTCAGCCTTACCAATAATACAGTATTATCCTCAAGATACTGTTATCTTACTTAGAAGCTGTTACTATTTTTGCTGCTACAGTCAAAAATATGGAAGCAGCTTTACATAAAAATCATTGATGAGATAGACTATTCCATCCTATAATTTTGGTTCTTTTTATAATGGAGGAAAACTTAATGGCTTTAGTGTAGTTTATATCAAGAGATTATTTCTGAGAGCCTGGATAAACATTGCTAGGACCCATATTTCAACTTTCAAGTGCTTAGCAAAGAATTATGGGATTCTCTTATAACTATGAGCTAAACTATGGGAATTTACGTTTTCCTTTTTGCAGGATAGTTCCTCTTAAAATTATACTCTGAACAATGGTTATTTCCCTGTGCCAGTACTTGATTCCAAGTACTGTGGCTTGGCAGCAGGCAGGTCTCAGATTTCAACCACATGTATTCAAAAAAAAAAAAAAATCCAAAGATCCTTTATTTGGCACTCCACTCACATATCTCAAAAAGCTGTGTTTGTGTGTCAGATTTAAAAATAATTGGAACCAGGGGGTGTAAAAACCTGAGCTGCTCTTCCAGGATGTTTTGACTTCAGTTGCTTCCAAGAGCATTGGAGGGAGCAGAATGGAGACCCAGCGAGGTGCTGACAAYGGCAGGGAGACTTGGTTTGAAATGGGCATCCCTGGTACCACAGTGGCCTTCCCAAAAATATTCACACTTGTCTCTCATTGTGCCTTTTAAACAGCTGTGTGAGCACAAGTGCTTGCTCTCCTGGGGAAAGTGCTCTGTAGATTTAGTTTGGGACAGAGGAGGCGTTGGGGATTTCTGCTGGCCCAACACTGGTTGCTGTATCTGTGTGTGCAATGATTTAATAGAGTGCATTCCATGTGGGATTCAAATTGCTGAGGGAGTTAGGATGGTGACCTGCACTAGAACAGAATGACAGGAGTCAATAGCCTTATTTTTCAAAAACATCTCTTTGGAACTTTAATACCTGTGAATTACGTTTTTTGGCCATTGAGGTAAAATAGTACTGCTTGTGCTGGGAGTCACAGTGTACAAGAGGATGTCTCTTTATATTTTTTACACAGCTTTTAGAAATGTTTGAAAAAAAAAGTTAAATATTTTTCATATTTTTATTAAATATATATTTTTAAATGTTTATGTTAAAAATGGCCTCTAAATTTCCCATTATGGAGAAATTTGTCCTTGTTCCCTCAGAATTTTTTTTTCCCCCCACAAAAAATTCTGTGGAAAGTTGAGTCCCAGTCTTCTGCAAGAAAACATCCACCAAGAGAATGACTTAAGACATGAAGGGAGGAAACTCCAGCTTGCTTCTGCTCACTAGCTATAAGTGAGGCAAAACATCAGCTAAGGAAGTTATTCCAAAAATTATCAATTAAAGCACAAACCAAAGATGGAAAACCCCAAGAAATTCCTACACACTCACTCATCTTTTGTAGCAGAGGTAAAGAAAAGAAAAAAACCTATTTTCCAGRTGACACATTGCAGCTTGATTTTATGCCAGGCTTGGGCCTTCCATGACTTCTTTTCAGTGCTTTTTTTAATGTTTGCTAAAGATTCTGCTTGCACAGAAAACTAATGTGAGCTATTGTAATTCCAGTCACTTGCTCATCATAGGAAAGAAATCTCGATGACCAATAAAGGAGAAGACAAAAACTTTGAAATACAAAGTCAGTTCTGGCTTATCAGTGTTTTGGGGTTATTTTTTTTTTTTTAATCTGAGATTTCTTGTCAGTCTGATATGTAGATACTTGTTTAGATATAAGCAGAGTAGAGTTCTATGAACAGTGTGGAGTATGTTGTAAAATGCTTGCATAGTCTTTTCGAAGAATTTTGCTGCAGGTTCAATTTGAGTTCAGGCCAAAAGGGGATTTGAATTTGGAATTAAATCACATTTTAATTAATTCAGATAAGCGGAATTCATTAAGTCTTTTCCTCTTCTTGACTTCATATACTAACTCATGGTTTCCAGTGTGTTGTTTCTGTTGCTTTTGTTGGTATCCTTCAGAAAACATCTTGGTTCAGAAAGAAATCATGGTAAGGAGACTGGAGGCACCTTGGTTTAGTAGCTCAGTGGGAGCTGTATTTCTGAGACAGGGAAGATTTCACAGGGCATGAAGGTTAAAACAAAAAAACCCAAAATCCATCTTTGCCTCCAGACAGACAAAGGGACAAATAATTATCTTTTCCCCTCCCCTTCCCTCTCTGCCCCACCCTAAGAATGTGCATAAATAGTATTAAAAATAAATGCCAAGGAAAAAACAAATGAGAAGGCTTCAATCTGGCCTGGCCTGAGGCAGTATGGTTTTATGTTCTTGCATCTACATCTGCTCAGTTCTGCTGTGCCTGACAGCATGTAAAAGGCAGAGGCATTCAATGCAAACATGAAATCTATGTTATTTCAGAAGGGGGATGACTCTTCTGCATTTATCTCTCTTCCTTATTGAAATATTTCCCCATTGTTGGCTGGTGTCTTCTATCTTTAGTTAGATTTTGTTGCAGAGCTGAAATGGAGGAAGTGGATGGAATATGGATATGACCTCTAGGGGAAGTGTGAGTTTTGATTTCATGTTTGGTCATCTTTAGCCAGAAGCAGTGATGCTGTCCTGACACATGTTACCAGCARCTAGAGGTGGTTGAGAATTGCAAGCCAGCCAAGAAGCCAGTTCAAGTTTGCTTTACAAGAAGCCTCACTCCAGCTCATTCTCCTCGAAGGGCATGCCAGTTCTGCCCGTGGTTTCAGATACTGAATATGTAGGTAGGTTTCAGTGACTTCCACAAGCAACGAACTCTTCATCTTTCTTGTAGATGAAATAAGTCAAGTGTGTGGACTAGATATGGACTTGACATATTTCAGTTCCCTTCTGGGAGCTGAAGAACAAAGGTTGTTTATTTTACTGTGTTTCTTTCTAAAYGTGGAGCAATTAGCACCATGGAGAAGGAGATAGGCCTGCAGCATTTGTAACCTAGGGGAAGCTATTCCATATTTATTTCARCTTTTCCCTTKAGRAAGGAGGCTTCTCCTGCACAAAGCRCTTGGCTGGTGTTGTGTCCTTGTAGCCTGTCACAGTAGAATGATTTTTTTTTTTTTCCTGGAATTGCAAGCAAATTCTTGGAGTAGCATCTGACTTGTTGCACTGTATTGATGCATCATTCCTTGTTGCTGTCCTTTCCTGGGAAGTATATTAACAGTGAGAGAGCAAAGACAAGTCATGAACCTCCAAAGGCAGTTGAAGCCAGTTGCGGCCTCACAAAAAACAAAAAACCAAAACCAACCAACAAACAAACAAGCCTCACAAGAAGCACAGTGTTATAAATGAACAGCCAATAATAAATCAATAAAATAGTTGATTATGGGATCGTGAGACAAAAATACCAGAATGCCACCAACAAAAGGCAGCGCCGAGCCTGGAAAGGCTGATCTCCATCTCTTCCTTGGATCCAGCCGTCCTTTCCATTGCAAATCTGTACCTCCACCTTTACTGGCAGGGGTGATACAAATCTCAGCAGAACCATTCCAAGCTCACAAAATCTTATACCAATTAGTACAGTCAAAAGATCACTTTAGGTCATATATTACAACAGCCTGTAATTCCYCTGTCCAGCCTGTTTGGGGACAGTTTTATGAATCCTACCTGGAGTCCTGCTGRAATATAAATACATATGGGCAAGCTAGGCAGGAACTGCTTAATTTAACTTGTTTTGTTACTTATCTTCTGAATTTMTTCTGACTGCCTGCTACTGCCACAAGACCCTTTATCCCATCAGAATGCAATCCCGCTCCCTAATTTGTCAAGTGACTGCTCCAGCAGTGAAAGAGAACCCACAAAGGCTCTGCACAGTGAAATTTATTTATTGCTATCAGTTGAAAATTAGCCCACCCATGGGTATGTTGGGGGGTGATGAAATTTAATTTCTCTGCTCGTTGTTGGGACGCCTGGTAGCGCTGAACAGGGAGATGTCAGAAATCATTAGGAAAACAGTATCTTATGGAAGACTCTGTAGTTCCAAAGTCACTRACTCCTCCTCACCCTGCATGAGTTCCAGTTTACTAGCTGTCTGYTGGTGTTCTTTTTCCAGTGATCCTTGCAGTTGGCTAGGGATTTGTGTACAAAATGCAGTGACACGATYAGCTCAGTGCGTTTTTGCTCTACCTTTGGCTTGCAGCACCCAGTTTCCTCAGCTGTGGAAGCAAAACTGTGGAACTGTTTTGTGATCTAAGAGCTGCTCCCTTGTAAAAATACTCCTGTAATTGTTTTATTTTCCTTGTACTTGGATACACTTCCAGCAGTCTCACTGACACCTGTTCTGCTACTACAGCTACAGGGGTAAAAAAAAATAAAAAAAAAAAACCAACACAGTGCCTAAGAGGAGGAAAAGAGGATTTTGTAAAGAGAAGGAGCTGGGTGTGGAGCTGGGCTGGGAAAACTTGAATGTGATCATAGGCCTCACCTTACCTGAAGAAGGGGCTGTGCTCTGGGACAGATTAGTTATTACTTTGGACATGGCAATGCAGAATTACTCCAGAAGAATGCTCAAGGCCTTTATCAGGTGGCTGCCAGGCTGCTTTGGTTTGTCTAACTTGCCTTTAAATGCAAAACACCCAGGAGTCACTTGGGCAGAAAAGGCAAATCTGTGGCACCTCCACCATGTTTGGAAACTCCTCCTTTAAGTGAATGTTTTCTTGCACTTTTCTCTTTCTCTTCATCTACTTAACTCATATCTCTAGGACTCTGTAGAAGACTCGCACAATCCTATCCAGCACCATTCCGTCTTGGTGGAAAAAATTCACCTCTATTATTGATACATCTATTACCTGTCAGTGTTTAGTGTCATAGCAGAAGAGGCTGGTAGTTGGAATGATGCATTTGCCAGATTTACATATTAAGGACATATG
>CADDXX010000301.1:221227-285003 GCA_902810485.1 Alauda arvensis
TGTTCTAAAGTTGCTATTCCGGGGAATGAAGTACGATGAGCCAGCTGTGGCACGTGTTTGGACTGAGTGAATAGAAGTAATTGGAAATGCAGGCTATTTGGATACTGTTCACTTCTAGGGTTTAGCAAAGCTTCTTAGCACACTGTGCTTTAAATAGAAAAGAAGTCAAAATAGCTCCTCTCAGACTGGAGTTTCTCCAGYGCCTGTCTCCTCTAAGGGTCTGTGCCAGGATGCTGGATTCCTGAAATCTTGTGTTGGAGGARTAGCCATAATTTTGTCTCTGTGTCCTGATGGGGTGATCCCAGCGCTGGCACCAGCCAGGTTTGGTGTTGTGCTGGGCAGTGCTGCTGCACAAGTGCACCTTGGCTGCAGCCCCCYGTGCTTGTGCTCAGCATCCACGATGCTGCTGCAGCACAGCTCTGCTCCTGGTGGATGTCCTGGCCTCCCACAAGGGAGAGCATCTCATGTCAGTGCTGAAAATCACCTGGTTATCACCTGGAAAGACACATGTTTTGAATGTTTTAATGCATGTGTAAATGATAAACATTTTTTTTTCTTAWGAAATGGACAGTGAGTGCATCGGTCAGACATAACTTAGTCCACTGCTATTTATGAGGTCTCATAAAGTGCTGTSAGGTGTTTTAAATATTGTCAAACCATTGGGGAAATGTACGGATCCTTGTTGTAATAAGTCAGCTGAGACTTTATTTATCTTCATGCAGGAAAAGCCAATTCTTCATTTACACAACTTATTTGATACAGTTTTTATAGATTTCATGCACAGCTTTAATTGGTTAATAGCTTTCTTGTTAATTACTCTATTGGTTAGTAAAAGGTATTCTACTTGCCTATCAAATATCTTTATTTTTTGATTGTTTACATATTTTCTTATGTTATTTTCATGGGACAAATCTCTTGTTATTGCAGGTGCATCTGTTTTTTAACCTAAGAGTAGGTTGTTATGCTAACAAGTTCTTACACTAAGATTGTTTTTGTATGGGAGCTTGTAAATTGCTTAACTACACTTAAAAGAGATGACAGGCTAGCTATTAGTTTAATAGAGCAGCCATGATTTTATGAGGCCTTTCTTTAATTTCACACATTTCTGTGTGCAGTGGAGAGCCTTATGTAATATATTCCTCTCCACGTGTTCTCTTCCCCTTTTAGCACTGTTTTGGTGAGTGGGGTCTCTCTTACAGTTACTGAATGCAAAAATGAGAGAGCTGAACTAGGTCTCAGAGGACCAGATGCAGGTACATCAGCACAAACTCAATAATCCCCAATGAAACACTGTGTAAAAATGTCTTTTTTTTTTTTTTTTTTTTTTTCCCTAGGGGAGCTATGACTTAGTGTTTGGTTTAGTTCAGTAGCTTATTTATCAGCAGCAAAGTCATCCCTGCATGGTCCTGAGTTGTGTTCTGAGTAAAAACATCAGCATGAGGATGATGTATATTTCATAGTATACAAAACAAATTTTGTCATTKTTGGGCTTAATCTTTTTTTTTTTTTATTTATTGGACTTGTTAGTTCACTTTGTTCATAACTAACCTTGAGTCAGTTGGATTGGAAGTAACAACTTTCTTATGTTGCTTGTGAAACAGCTGCCAACAACAACATGTTTATTTATTCATATAGTTTATCTACTTTCTTAAAAATGAGTGGATGATTTTGACATGTCTCACAGAAGTCAAATAGGGAAGTTTTTTGGTCACGTGATAGTGCTTATGAAAGTTGAAAGATTTAGCACATTGTAGATTAAGATTTTAATTTTTAATTTATTATATGTACATTATAAAGTGGGTATGTAATGAGCAGAAGCAATATCACAGTTTTATTGACACTTCATCAGTCTATCTCTGTCTATATTTGAAAGGTCATCTCAAAATAAGCAAGAAAAACCTTTTGTCTGTGTTCACTGAAATATTAGTTAAGGAGCATCCTTTCCTACTGGGAATTAGACWAATTTTGTCCAGGACTTTCCTGGTTGTCAGACTTATCCTTTACTTGTATGGCACTTGGACTGAGGGTTTTACAGATGATGTGAAAGGAGTGGCCCAGTCCTTGGCAGCAAAAGGCCTTATTTCAGACAGAAGTCAGTGAATGAGAAGTGTGAGTGCACATGTGTGGGGGCAGGAAAGAGCAGGGAGAGGAAGGGTCAGGGTCACAATAATGACAATGTTCACGTTCATTTGGGTGCACTCTTGAGTTCACTACTGCTTTATTTCAATATAATAAACCCACCCTGGTTATTTTGGTTTTGTTTGTTTTTTTTCCCTGAACAGCCTCTCTTTTACCTGAGTGACTTGTGTAATAAATGTGATTACTGAGGGTTAGCATCTGTGGAGCTGCAGGGAGAATCAGCTTCTTTTTGGCAACTTGAAATTTGAGACAGACTTGGGAGGCAATGCAGGACTGGTGGAGACTGAAATATATATATATACACATCTGTGTGTATATGTTTGTGTTTTGGGTTTTCTTTTCTTGTGCAGAATTAAAAAAAAAAAAAAAAAGATGAGCAGGCTTGAGTTTCAGAATGGTGTCCAAGTCAGTCCCTTTGAGACACCTGTTCAAGCCATCTATAATGCATGGGGTTTAACACTGAAATAAAAAAAAAAAAGTGAGGAAACGGAGCCCATTAGTTATGGTACAGTAATTTAAGCTMAGGTTTATAAAATCTGGGTAAGGGGCATAAAGGAGAAGGCTGGATGAAARCCTCTCTCAAATGAGAGCTCAGCCRAGCTGAACTCTAGGAGTGCATCTCTCCCTTCTGATGGGTGACCTGAATGTTGCATATACAGAATTTAAAGTTGCTTAGAACTTCCTTTTCTAATAAACTGATTTCATATCGAAATTTTGTCAGCTCGTAGCAGCTCCTTCCAGTGACACGCATTCCTTGCATACAACATTAAAGGGCTTTTCTCTCAGCCTTTGTGTGTTTTTGTAAGGGTCAGGGGGAGAACAAAGGGAAACAATGGGAATACTTCTTTAAAAACCCGTCGCCACCACTCCAAACTCAGCGAGTAACAGCTTATTGATCTCGCCAAAAATTAAGGTAGTTTATAGTTGGCTGAAACTTCCTTTGCTCTGTTAAAAAACCCGTGRAGTTGGCACATCGTTTTTTAAGCAATTGCGCCTTTTGTATTCCATCTCAGCCCCTCGTTGTGCAAACCATAGATCCTGAAGTTCTGCAAATGTGTTCAGTTCTCCCCTGCCAGCAATGTGAGGGAAACAAYCTCTTGTGCAAAGATATTGACCAAATGCCTTAATGCATTTTGCAAAATATTCCTCTGTCTGCTGAAATTGCTGATCCTTGTTGAACTGCTACCACCAGTGATTATTTTATCTTTTCTCTTTTTCTTTTTAAAATTTCTTCTCCACTGCCAATTATTTGTTGTTTTTGTGACCCTCAGAGARGGTTCCCCCAACATTCAGACAATTGGAATTCTTTTCCTTAAGTCAGCAGGAGCACAGCATGACTCTTTCAGAATACAGAGAAAAATTATGCTGTATGAGAAAAGAGAGAGTGCCAGGACTTCACAAAATGGTTAAACCAGAATGGAGGTAGCTCTGGATCTGGTGATTGCCTGGATTCTCCAGCCTGCCCTTTGGTGATAGGGTTATCTGAGTTTATTTTAGTGTTATCTCAGTTTCCTAATGGACTGCAAGGAGAATCTGTGCTCACTGAACGTACTGCTGAGCAAGCTGGTGCTTTATTTTTATTTYTTGTAGCTCTCTAATATGCCTTATTTAATACTATTCAAGCGTTKCTCTGAGAACAGTTTTAGCAGTTTCCTTGTGAGGTTTTCCAGCTCTCTCATTGCCATTGTGTTTCTATTCCTGTTCTATTCTCCCTGTAAGAAAAGATGGGGATGTGATCTCTTCTGGAGGAAGGAGATGCGATGATTCTGGTGCCTGAAGCAGCCTGATAGGTGCCTATACACTGATTTCTCCCATAAGTTAGTGTTTTATAATCCCTCAGCCCAGGTCCTCTCCATACCTGTTGCAAACAATAACAAAATGCTCCAGCAGATCAGGCTTCACCATATGAACACTTTAAAATAATCCTATCTGGGGAAACATTAATTTAAATGGTGACCATTTTTGTCAACTACAGCTKGAYAGAATTCCAGTAATGTTTCTTTTCCCYCTCTCTTTCTCTGCTCTTCTACCATTTAAAGTGACATACAGTRGCAATCACATAATGATCACCCCTGTAATGAGTGATCCTCACAAGAGGGATAAACCRCACAGGAGGCATGAAAGCTTTTGCATCAAAATATTTCAGCCTTCTAGTTGTTCCTGTCCTAAGACTTTCTTGGGGAAATTTCCTGAGAGGTGCCCAGATGGTTTTTTTTCTGCAGATTTCATTGTAAGCYGCCCTTGCCCTTACCCTTTTGAGGCCATTTGAGGCAGCACATCTTTAGTCCTTGTCTCTGATTTATATTTGCAAGTTATCTTTGCTAATTCAGCCGCAAGGCTCTGAGAAGTGTTGGCACTCGCAAGGCACGGTGCACAAATGTGTGTGTGTGTGTGTTCAGGCTGTTTGAGTTAAACCACCACACTTGTTCATACCTCTGGGCAGCAGAGAGTGTAACCAGCTCAGAATCACATGGGGTAAACAGCTCCCTTCCCCCCTGGCCAAAACAAGGGAAAGAATCTCGAGGATGGACTGATCTCGTGGATGAGCGGCCGGCCGTGCGTCGGCTTTGTTTCAGGGGATGGCTGGTTGGATGAAGGCCGGGGCTGGGGTGGGAACTCATCCCGTGCCACGAGGTAAACCACAAGCCTCTCCGRTAGTGCAGCCCTTGCTGCTCTGGCAGATGTGCTGGAGCCCTGTGCTGTGACTGGAGGCTTTTCAGCGCTCCGCTCCCCGCGCTTGCTGTAAAGCACGCACCCGTCCTGCTGCCAAAACTGCTCAGAAAAAAATAGATCTGGGCCTTTATCAACCTCCCAGCCACAGCCAGGGTAATAAACCCAGAGAACATCTGAGCGTGTGCTCTGCAGATGATTGATTTCTGCTCTTGGGATGTCTCAGTGGCTCCCACCATTATTTTTACGTGGTGTGCTGCAGGGCACTCCTGAAAGCCCCTTTCCTCCTGGTTGCACAAAACATTTGGGATCATTTCTTGCCTTTGAAGTGAGTAATTTCTCTGCAGAGAATTAGTTTGTTCTTTCTGCTGAAGGTACCTTGTTGTTAAGTTTTGGATGGATACTCCTTTTGTTAAAGGATTTCAGAATTTGTGTTAGGCATTAGAAAGTACCATAAAAGAAAGACTTTCAGGAGRCCAGCTGTCTTAGGGYGACTTTATGATGCTTGTATCCCCAAATCATCTGTTCTGTGTTAGATATTGTGTTCTGTAGCTTTAAGACTGGTTCTGAGAGTGAAGGGGGAAAAAAGAGAAGCGTGGAGTTTGTTTTGAGAAAAGCAGCTCACTCCTCCACATTCCAGCTCCTGGACTGTTCGTCTGAGGCACGGACAGGCGGCGGGKCAGAGATCTCCTTGGCTTTTAGTTAGTGTTAGCTAGCTAGGGCAGAGAAGTTCCCTGGACTGTTGTTTTCCTTTTTCTTGGGACTATTTAAACCTGCTCTTGGATTAAAAGACCAACGAGAGCACCAGGCCCAGGCTGGCATTTTCCAGTGCTGGAAGAACTGAYAACAGGCTGAGCGAGCTGAGCTCCCAYGGCAAGGACTCTCTCAGTTTTGCCAAGTTTTATTGTTTCATAYTATTCATTTTTATGTTTGTAAGCACTTTGTTAAATAAATAGTTTTTTCTCCACTCATCTCTAAGGAGATTTTTTTCCCCAAACCAATAAGGAGAAAAGGCCATTTCAGTTTGCGTTCCAGAAGAACCCCCATTTCGGAAGTTTCCTCCCAAATTTACCTAAACCAAGACACCAGCCTTATAAAAAAACCTGCTCAAATATTTTTTAATAATCCCAACCCCTTTTTTTATTGCTCCTTCTTCCACATAAGGCCAAATCACTGTCACATTCAGCCATTATAATTAATATAGGTTATGTCAGGAAAAAAACCCCACCCCAAATCCTAAATCCACTGAGGCAACATATTGAAGCTTTATGTTTAATTAGATTATCAAGTGTAAACTTTTCTATGAATACCATAAAGATGTGGAATGAAGATAATCTCAAATGCTGTCCAGTTGTATGTTATTGCTCCTGATGTGAGACTTGCAGCCTTCTCACTTGAGATGTTGAAATTTTGTGTGTGAACATTCCTCATTTGTTCAGTGCAGAGTAAAATGTGTTAATTTATCAGCTTAATCACCTKTCAGCTTAAGGTTCTCTGCCTCAGTTTTCACTGGAGCTTGGAGGGTCCTTTCCCATCCCAGGGAGGAGGCTGCTGAGGGTATGCAAGGAGCTGGAGGTAAAGAATTTATAAAGCCAGCCCCTCAAGTGCATATTTGTTCACCATGTCCTTGATCTGACTGAATTAAACCTGTACCAAACTGAAGCAAAGCTGATGTAAGAGCAAAAGAAGTGTTTGTGCTTTTATAGCTCTAGTTCAAAGCAGTGTGTTTTCTGTGTATGAACAAGCTGCTTGCAAATTTCAGGTTCTGCTTAATGTGTATTTTTTGTTGACATTTCAAAGAAAATAGGCTCAGGTGGGAAAGCAATGAGTAGGTTCTCCAGTCTTTCTCTCTGCAGGACCCAGACACACCCACGGGCTGATGACATGCAAGGGGGTTTGTTTGTGGGAGTCCTCATTACTAAATCAGCAGGAGGTCATTGAYATTGAGGCCAATCCTGGGAGAGTGAATAATCTTGACTTCAGCATGTTGTGAGCTTCTCCAGATACTCTTTCCTCTAGCTCCATTATATTTCTGAATTCCTTTTATAGTTGTTGTCAGTGACATGAGTATTATGTACAAATTTTTCACTATCTTAGTGGAAAGAGTGAAAGATTTGGACCCACATTCTTCAGTTTAGCTAACTCAGATATTAGCACCTCTWTCTATTAGATATTACATGTCTTCCCTCAAGCTTTCAAGTTTGAATGTGCAGTGCTAAATTTTCATGTGTGTATTTAATCCTCCTTTTTGGAACTTGCCAACTGGAGTAGCGTAATGTTAACACTTTTAGCAAAAATGTTTGTTCTTAAATTGGGATTATTTTGATTTCTCTGCGAGGAGGAGCRAGAATAGAACAGACATTGGGCTACTGGAATACTGCTCACCAGTTTGTTTGTAAGCATTCTGGGATTAATCTAGATACAGTAAAGGTGGATGTTTTMCCCATTTGTCTGGACGTGTTTGTGTCCATAACAATTTAAATGAGAAAGCTTTTTAATTTGATGGTTTTACTTAACTTTTCAAATTGCTCTTGAGTGCTAGAGTTTACTGTCCTCTTTGACACAATCCTATTTTCACTTTTATTTGTGTAAGTTAGGAATAACTTCCTAAATTACCTCACAGCCCTGATGGTTGCACGATTGTGTAAAGCTGGATTGATGCTCCTGAGTAGATGGTTCTATGTGGGTAATGTGGACACAGATTAGGATTGAGAAATGTGCAAAGGGAAGCTCTGAGATACAAGGTAATCGTGGCAAAGCCAGAGGAGCTCCCAAGCCTCTTTCAGTGACATCACCACAACATTAAACTCATTGTCATCAGACTAAGGTTGATAGAGTTGTGCTAAGAGATAGCAGCTGTCTGAATGCTATCATAAGCTCTCAAGAGTGGCAGTAAAATAGCCTCAGATCTGCCTGTTCAAACAGTTCAGCAATGGGCTGCCACGGAACTCACAGCTAAATCAGCTTCTTCTGTACCTTTAATTATTTAAGTTTCCCATTCTTCTTTTATTGCAGTGTGAAGCCCTCCCTCTCTCAGACACAGCACCAAAGGCAGAGCACCCCRTCAGCATTTACTGTCAGCAATATTCCCTGATCTGTTACCATCTAAACTGTTCCAAAATTCTCAGACTGGCACATGCTGAGGTCCTGCTACTGGGTCATCTGGAAAAAATAAAGTAAATGAAATAGACTTTCATATCATSCCTCTATGTCTTCCCCAGATGTTCTCCAGAGTGCTGCTTCTGCAGATCTGTGTAAGAGCACTTTTTGTGTATCAGCCACCAGCAGATGTGAACGGGGTACTTAGAAACAATATTTTTAAAAACAGTATCAATACTTTTCCCATGCGTAGGTCGCTGCTGCTTTTCAGAAAGGGGTGTAGGAGGCAAAGTGGTTTTGCCACAGAGATGCTTATCTTCAGTTTTAGGTGTTCTTTTTGCAAATTGCTGCTTCATCTGTAGTGATACTTCCCAGTGAATTTTATTTTTTTTTGTGTAACAAAATGTATTGAGGTAAGCTCTCAGAGCTATACATTTTCAAATCCAGCTCATCCCGTGCAAAAGCTTTCGGTGTTATGGAATATTGAATGCATATTGAAGGAGGAGAAAAAACCTCTTTTGTGTTGACGTGAGGAGAAAAGGAGAGAGAGAAAAACAGAGAAAAGGAATTCTCCTTTCGAAACCAGTAAAATTGGCTTTGTCATCTTCGTGGTTCTTAAACACAGAAAGATGAGAATGTGTGTGGACTTTGCTCGTGGAGTGGGGACTGGAGAAATTGCATCTTCCTAGACCTGGAAGAGACTTCTRTAGCTGAGATAGATCAGAATTGCGTCTCTGTGTGATGTGGAAGGTCTCTAACCTGGGGAGGGAGCCTGRACAAAGCTGCACTGAGCATTGCCACTGAGGGCAATTCCTTTTGCTCACAGTCAAGMAAAGAGTCATMTGYTCAGACAAAAAGGTGGGATTTCCTRTCTGCGCTCTAAAGCGTGTGAGAAGTAGCTTCACCTTCCAGTCCCTCTGTTTGACTGCCTTTCTTTGCATTTCTTTACATCCAACCCAAGTCTTTCTTATGTGTTGTACAGTTCCTCTAAAACCTCAGAGACAATTTTAATACGAGTTAAAAGGTGATTCAGCCTCTTGTTTAAATAATTAGACCTCAGGATTCGAGCTTCTTTAGGGCTTCTTCTTAAGGGGTTCCAGCGCTTGAAGTGGAGGCAATGGCTGYATTTTATGTGATTACTTCACAAGTCTCTTCGATTCCATTCCAGCACAATTAACAGTGGTTAGAATCACTGACTCTGATTTCAGTGCAGTGAAGAAAGGGTATTAAATTCRTGCAGGTAGAAGTGGAATTTTCTCTTGCTGAAATGCACCGTTTTGTGCCGAAKGAAAAAGAGTGAAGCAGCCTATATGTCACTTTTCTCATTGATTTGTCCCTGAAACAGAGTATTACAAGAAAAGTGAATGGGCTTGGAACTCATGAAAGATCGAGCTCTCTCTGATTCAACTCAAGGATTAATGCCATAGACCTCTGAGTTGAAGAATAATTCATTTATTCTCCTTAAGACAATAAATCAAGAGAATAAATCAGATTTTGTGTCAGATCCGAGTAAGTAGATTGCATCCAACACTAGTTTTTCCTGTATGATTTTTCTTTTAAAAAAATTTCTCAGGAGGTTGTATCAAGGCAGAAAAATTGAGTTCAAGATATCTGTAGCAAAGAGATCTCTGCTGAACTGATTTTTCCTAATGAACATATCCCTTACCCCATATTTCCATGGCTTTTAAAATTTTTCCATAGGTTTTTTTTTTATTTCGGACTCTAGTATATTGTGTTGTATTTGTGTTCTGAATACTTTGCAACAGCTAAATTTAAKTAAATTTAATTTCAGAAATTTACTTATTTTCAAGCATTTACTTAATTTCAGCCACCTTAAAGAAGTATTTTTCACTTTTTTTCGGTGAGGAAACTTTTTCTGTGAGGAAGATGTTAATTTTGCTTTTCTGCTGGTATCTTATTAAYGCGCTCTGAGAGCTGTGTTCTGTATGATAGCAGTGATCCTGGCTGCTTGGATGGCCACTACACTAAGTTTTATGGCTAGCAGTGAAAATAGCAGCAATAATAATGAGAGGAACTGYGTAAGTACTGATGTCTGAGAAGTGTAAACTTGCCAAAAGTCCAAGAGGCCAGTGCTCTTCTGCTTCACAGGGCCATTCAGTTGGAGCTGGGACGTCCTTTGGGCTGAGAGGCTGAGCATGAGAGGCTGTGGCACCCATTTTGTTGAGCAGCTCCCCATTTCCCTGCCCCACTGCATTTGCCAAGCTGGGGGATGTCCCTCAGTGGTGTCATTGCCTGGAATGCTTGGAAATTT
The DNA here is from genome assembly GCA_902810485.1 of Alauda arvensis. Lineage (NCBI taxonomy): Eukaryota > Metazoa > Chordata > Aves > Passeriformes > Alaudidae > Alauda > Alauda arvensis. The sequence continues at coordinate 231,408 of CADDXX010000301.1, forward strand.
GGCTTCACATTCCTCAGTTTCCTTTCAGCATTTTCCCTGTTCCTCTTGTTGCCTCACACCAGACCCTGCTTTAGTTCTAGCTGGAGAACAAGGCTGCAAAACACAACTTCTCTTCCTATGTACTTAGAGAGAGGGCTTTTCATCTATAATATTAAATGAAATGTGTTTGACTTCTTTTTATTCCTCCTGGTGGGATAGTGAAAAGGAAAGGTGGTTGGAACCATGGCTTCTTGGGGTGGCTGTTGTGCCACGGTCCTGAATCTGTGTTAGGAATATCCATGTTGTCCAGACTGTCTCAGCAGCAAGAGGAAGGAGTGGAACTAATGTCAGGAGCTCATCCCTGTCCATGGTTTGTTAAAAGCAGCCTAGCTTCAAGTCTTAGGCCCTGAATTAAATAACTGCAGTTTGACTGCATGAGCATTTATCTGTGAATCCCACTTCTGTGCAGTGCCTGAAGGCCAGGGAACTGCCTTTGTTACCTCTCCTCCTGGCACTGCTACAGGAGAAGGAAAGAAATGCAGCTGATTTTTGATCATCTAATGTGTCCCTTTTGGATACAGAATTCAGTGAGAGCCATAAATACAGTGCATGACTTTGATGAAGAGTAAATGTGAATTTGAAGCCACACCTAGAGGTGATGTTGCTTGGGTTGAATGTGTGCACAGCCCAGTGTTTCTCCTCATCACCCCTGTTGTTCATTTCTGCCATTTTCCTCCTAACTCCTGTTTGAACAAAAGCAGAGTTTGTGCCACTGGGTTGAGGACATCCTGCTCAGACATCAGGCAGCTGCCCCAACCCTTTGTTCACCATGCTGAGTGCTTTTCTCACTCAGTGTGGATGGTAGCACTGTGGGGATTTCTGTACTGACTCTGGGCAGCAAGATTGGGCCCTGGTGATGCTGAACGACCATAAGGCAAGGAAGGAATKTTTTTTTTTTAAAGAAGTTGTCACTAATCCCTGGATTTGGAGGAATGATGGAATAAACTGCAAACCCTKCTCTTCAGGCACTGGAGCAGATGATTTGTCTAATAAATAATATTGTTTTGAGAGTTATTGGGCTGATTCATGTGAGGGATTTTTTTCTTWAAAAAAATGTTGATTTCTTTGTACCTTACCAGCGCAGCTTTTGAACAGCTGGGTGCTTTTGTGTTCCTTCTCCCARTCATTATGTCAGTGTGCCTTCTACTGCATATCCAAGAACAGCTTTTAATTTTTCTCATTTTTAGCTGCACTTTCTAGTTTTTACAGTTAAGTGCATTTTCTAATGCTGTAGGTCACCTGTCACGCTTCACTCAGGCAGTATCTGTATTACTGCATTACTGGAAGTAATTCAGCCTCTCTCTATCTGTTTAATTTCATGCTAATGTCTGGCAGATCTTGTCCAGGTTAGCCAGGCTGAGGAACATCGTGTTCTTTCCTGATTTTCTTTAACTGAGAGTCTTTTGGCTGTCCCACTGCCCCTTGGAGCATTACGCTGGATTTAGCAGATAGCTATCTGAGGTGTGAGCTGGCCAGATGAATTGCTGCCCATTGTGAATTGCTCACTTTAAATTTCTCTGCTGTGTTGGATACTGCTCAAGGTGCTGGGTCCTTAAAGAGAGGAGCCTCTGCTGTTTCTTACTTCAGATGCTGTAAATGGGGCAATGAGGAATTCTTTCATATTGCTGACTGAAGTCCTGGCCAATCATTTGTTGTTTCCCAAGTTACTTTTAGGTGGGGTTCTCCAGAGGAGATCTGTAATGTGATGAGTTTCCCCTGCTTGCAGTATCTGTTTTACCTTGTATCTGATTGTTTATACCATACAGAGGTGTGTGTGAGAAGAAAATTTGGGAGCGTGGTGTGTTCATACCCTGTGGCCAACATGTTTTCAGTATGTACAACATGTGAACGGAGAAAGGGAAGTGCAGCACAAAGAGCATGTTTTGGGTATCTCTTGCGGATGTTGACTCTGTCCACAAGAAGAGATTTCTAAGAAAAAGGTTTTATTAATGAATGTTGCATCATGGCTTCTTTTTATGCTTGCAGCTGCTCAGAGGGAAGCAAAGTCCCATGTCTCTCGTACACTTGTTGAAATGCAGGACRATTTGTTGGTGTATATAAATTTAAGATAGTTATTTCTCAATTGGCTTCATCTTGCTCTGTGCCAAGGTCCTCTGGAGTATCATGAAACACAAGTAAAATGCCTCTTCTGATGTAATGACTGAATAAAATGTAAAGGCATAGTAACATCAAATCAAGATCCTCTGGCTGCTCATTGCCAGGAATAGTTGGTTCATTAAATCAAAGCAGGATSGAAGTGTGATGAGCAATGTGCTTGCTTGAAGGATTCCTCTCTTGGGAAGGTGATGGTGTTACCTAGATCCTTAGGATCATCCTCTGCTGCTTGCTGATTGCCTCTGTGGAATAAGCTTAGATGCCATATTACCTGTCTGTGATCCATCTGCCTTGGGGAATAGCCACTTCCTCTCATGCTGCATTGGTTTGGAAAAGTAAGAAGAGGCAGGGAGATTGTGACTTTCACCTGTGTGAGTGCTTTGGAGAGAACAAGATTGAGTCTTCTTACATAAGAARGTGTCTCTCTCTTCAAAAGCCTGGTGCTTATTTTCTCTGCTAGGCAGTCGCAGAGAAGCAGTGAAATGGAGAGCCAGTGTTGTGGTGGATATTAGCTTTTAATGAGCTTACAGAGTAGAGCCTTTCATAACTGGAATTCCTCAGCTCTACACAGATAATGAAAATAAGAACACAGTGAACTTGCTACATATTCTAGCAGATGGTTTCCAAACACTCAAACCCAATGGATTTAAAATTTATTGTGCTAAGAAATTGCTTGGAACATGCAAATCTTGGACAATGACTACATTTCATGCTAAGTAGACATCATCTGGTTATGCTGAAATGTAAAGACTCAGTTTGGGTCTTGCTGAAAGCAGTGGTAGAAGCACTGTTGGCTTTGCCAAATGCAGACCTGGGGCAGTGGGAACTGTCCTGGTGTTGGGAGACAACAAGGTCTGCACTGGGGAAGGGGGAAAAATTACTGTTAGAGGTTGGTCACAGTATTTTAAGAACTCTAAAGGGTTTGGAATGGCTTGGGAAATTCTGTTCCAGGCAGAGATGGTGATGGGATGGGCTAGCATGAGGGAAATGAAGAATGGAGGGCACATAGRGAGTTGAAGACGTTGTGTTAAGGTAAGGAAGAAGAATGGGACACACCAATGGAATGCTGYGTAGGGTGGGTGCTGGGAGTGGGAGTTACATTCTAGAGGGAAAATAAGTGTGGCATTGCCTTGGCAAAGAACTTAAATGGAGATGGGGACTGAGAAGCACAAAAAAGAAGCTGGAGTTTGCATGAACACATGTGAAATGTAGAACCAGAGCAGAGAAGGGAAGCAAATAGCTCAACTTCTTTTTTTCCTTACATATGTGTATATGTATTTAATGCTCRTTCAGTAAAGACACTTGCCATGCTGGAATATCAATTTCCAGGAGGCAGAGTCCCTGTGAATAACACTAAGTCCAAAACCTTTCCAGTATGTTGGGACTGAAGTGTATGTTGTATGAAATGACCTCTTTCTGAAGAATGGTATYCTCAATCCTTATCCCAAGGCACAGACTGACTAGCTTTTAGTTAAAAGGGGAATAGGATAAATGATTGTTTTACCAGAACTTCAGTTTAATATCTTGTAGAGATGCTAAACAGTTTGAATGAAATCTCTTTTCACTTTCCATTGTTGGAAATTCATTATAGCAGGTATTAAAAATGTACGTGAATTTATTACTTTATTCCCAAACAACTGCTCTTCTATGTGGGCTAGCTGCTTCAGAATGTGGAGAAGGTGGTGTCCACTGCTCAATCAGAAATGCTGAGTAGCTTAAGTCAGAGAAGATGATCATCAAGGTCCACTCCTGTTTCTGAGGGAGAGTTGATTGTTGAGTTAAATCCATGCTTGTCCACCTTCAGTGTGCTTGGAAAGGAAAAAACCTCAGTGATGTTAATCAGCAGGCAGAGGGAAAAGCCCATTTTCACAGGCTGAGCTCTGAGGCAGACTGGAGACATGAAGCTCTTTTAGATTTCCTTGAGGCTCTTTCGCCCAGATCTCCTGTTTGGAGTACTGTSCCATCAATGGCTATGCCATCAAGACCCAGACTTCTGCTGGGTAACCTTTCTCTTTGGTCTGCACAGACTGAAGGCAGCCCTAGCCTTGTCCTTTACAAGGCTTCAAGTATGGGGAGAAAAAACCCCCTATTTGTGATTATGTTTATCTCAATCTTGATCTTTGCTTGAGTGTGAAAAGGAAAGAGGAATGAGCCTGGCTTCTTATTTCACTGTAAACTTTTTTCAGATTATGATTATTTTTCCTTGAATGCCTGGACACAGGCTGGTGTTTTGGCTCTGCATTTACACTCTGATTCCATGATGTGAGCAAGACACTGCGTGACCTTTCTCTTAGAGGAATGAAAGATAAATAAATATAGCCTGATTTGCAGAAGGAATCCCATAGTGCAAGGAGCCTCATCAGCATGATCATCATCTGCTTTTGCTTTTAACAGGGAAACTTGTTCAGTTGCACACATTCAATCTGAAAACAATAAAGGCAGAACTGTTAYGAACCAAACCATTAAAAAAAATTAAAATCCTCCTCATTTCATTTGTTGAAAAAGAGGGAGAAGGGGTAGACATATGGCCACCCACTTGGTTGTGCAAATTGTAAGAAGTGAAAATAACTTGTGACAGAATTGCCTGGAGGTTTTGTTTAGCCTGTCACACATGGCCTCAATAACGCTGTGAAACAGTTTCTTTTACCCCCTCCAACCTACTCAACCCCTTCTGCTATGGAATCTGCGAGGCATTTTTCAAATTAAGTGTGCACTGTTTTCCTTTTAAGTTTCAGGAGCAAGTGGCTGAAAAAGACATGCTGGGAGCTTGGAAACAATCTGCATCAGCAACAAAGGGAGATGCCTGCTGCTTTGCAAGCAGCACTGAAAATATGCCAGCCATCCAAGCCCTGATTCCTGGGCTGGCTGATATTTATTTGTCCTGTGCACTAGCATTTCTCAGAGTGCTGTGGGGAAAGGGGGTGGATTTAAGAGCCCTTGGAAAGCTGCTGGAGTATAGGTCATGTTTTATTAGTGCTTTGTCTGGGATTTGGAGCGGTGTTTGCCTCCTGAGCCTAGGTAATGAGCTTTTTGGAAGTGCTGTGCCTGAATTCCCTGTGCCTGGGGAGGTGACTGGGTCTGTGTTTGGTGCTGGGGGTCTGACTGTTCAGCACACCGTCAGCAAAGCCATCCTTCTGTCATGCTGGAAGGAATTAAACAGGGCCATTTGAAGGTTCTGATGAAGAACTGATAGCATCAGAAATTACCTTGGCAGCCATTTTAATTGGTGGTAGAGGAGCAGCTTTTGCATCTTAAATAAGCAGGGATCACTTGAGTCAAGGAGGCAGCTGATGAAAGCATCTGATGGTGAATACAAGGAGGCACACAAGTGGTGGGCTTGTCACAACTGCATCATTCCAGAAAGATAAGGCAGGAGCTCTGTGCTAGGGCATGAGCTCTGCTTTTCTTGTGGAGACTTGTAAAGAAAGAAGACAGTGAACAGTTCAGGCACCTGTCTGTAATTTAGAYAGGACAGGAAGGAAGAGGGGAAAGTCCGGTGGTTGCTTCTGTTTTGCTGCTGCATACATCCATTTAAACTGGTTTTTTTTCCACGTGTGTGTTGGTACAAATGTCCTCAGGCTTGGAAGGCTTGGCCTGCAGCCTGTGTGTCACACGGGAGCCTCTCACTGCTCCGTGCACAGATACAACAATCCTGTGCCTGCACCAACATCTCTCTGCAGGCTTCACCTGTGTTAAACCATTCCAGAGGAGGTGTGGGTGAGGGGGAGCAGCAGCCCCCTGCCAGTGAGTGCTTTCTGCCTGCCCCCTGAGGCAGTGGGCAGCAGCAGGGACTGAGGGGCTGCTGTGATCAGCCCCCAGCCTGGGGAAGCAGGGGGCCTGTTCCTCCCAGCCCTCTGCTCACAGCGTCCCCCAGGGGCGAGGGTTTTGGTTTTGGTGAGCCAACAGCAGTAGCATTGCAGTTCTGTAGCATCTTAATAGCTTGAGAGTGAGCTATAAACTCTTTTCTTCCAGCCTGGAAGAGATTAAGCATGTAAATGATGTAACCCAATTTGGCAAAAAGGGCAGTATTCCAGAAGACTTACTAGCCTTGCTTTTCTATTCCAGCCTTGCATTTCTTAATATCCATTAACAACCAAGCTGTGAGAGAAGGGATGACGTTTAGAAATGAGTGTCAAAAAAAGCAGTGTGATGATCTAGGTCTTCATGCCAGTATTTAGCTGGTGTATTATAGAACAGATGAGGTATATATAGTCATAAGTGAGGAACAACTGTTGACTTTCACCACTGGAATTGCCAATGATGTCAATCACATTGTATTTTTAATATTTATCRGCCATTAAGATGATTGGATTTTTAACTGATTTTTTTTTTAATAGTAAGAGGAGGTAAAATTTTACARCAGGGATTAATACTAGAAAGATAAGGAAAAAAACAAAGCCCAGGGCTGTAGTAARTTGAGGCTGTCATCTTAAACTTGGTATTTATATGAGAAAACAGTGTGGCTATAACTAACTATAAGTTTCAAAATAATGGAAAGTAAATATAACTAATATAAGTGTCTGAAATTGTCAAACACTTTGTATCGTGTTAGATGGTTTAGTCTGTGTACTCAAACCCCTTCTTGACAGAATGTGTCAGCTGCAAGACTTTTGCAGCCCATATACTGATAGTAGGTATAAAATGCTTTTGCCTCACCTGGGGCCCTGAAACTTGTTTCTTTGCATCTGACACAGAATTTCTTCTGGGAATAAGTGGCTCAGAGATACAGCCTAGAAAAACTTTAAGTAGTTCTGGTTTTACAGGGAAGCTTACACAACATTTGTTTGCATGTGCCAGGAAGCCAAGTCTGGGCGATTCAAATATGTGCAGAGCTACAGTGTCTAACACCGTGATCAAATTGTTTTAGCTTGTGTTAATCATGCACACAACTCCTGAAGAGGACAAATACATGCAAGTGGAAATGGAGAAGTAGAACAGAATGAAAGAAATTTTTCTTCTCCTGTTCTTCTTCCCCTGGGTAATCCCATTAAGTGACTGAGCTCCAACTCTTCTCCAGCTCTACTCATTCTCTGTCTTCTTGCTGTTCGTAACACACAGATCAAAATGCACCCAGAAACCCAGCAGACCCTTTTTTTTTCCCTGGCATGCAGAGCAGGTTTAGAAGGCTCTGAGGACTCAGTKGCCCCTGGAACCTTGGCTGCTGTGGGATCACAGCTGTGCATCCCCCTGCTTAACCTGTCTGCAGCAGCAGAAGTCGGCARACCAGTGCGAAAAACGAGGTTCACTTCCTTGTAAAATGTACAAAAGTTGAATAAAAAGACAATAAGGGACAATAAAGCAGAGTTGAGGGCTGGGTGCTTGGCATTCAGCCAAAAGCACACCCARTAACCCAAAGGCACCTCTTTAAATACCTCAKCTTGTTGAATATCCATACATCCCATGCATGATTCAAACATTCCTTTTAGCTGTTCCCCCTGTGGTCTTGAACCCCCCCAACCTGCTCCCATTCCATCTTGCARCCTCCTCTCTTCTGGTGGTGCCATTCTGCTGCCTCTCTGATGATTGGGGCCCATMAATTCTTCTCCTGKGGCTCTGGTTTYKGTCATTGGTATCTTTGTCCAGACAGGAGAACCCACAAAGGTGAGGAATCTCCTGATTATCTTTACTCTTTTCTGGGTTATAAAACACAAACAGTCTTTAATACCATCCTATAGCTTAAAAAATACATTTTTATCACACTATTATTTCTAAGTTTCATTARTAACAGAAATAAAAGAAACTGTATTAATACAATATAACTTTCCAACATTACACATATAGTATTCATTTTAATATTTGCAAAGAGCCAACTTTCTAAGATGTATTTGTAACACCAGCACACTGGCTTTTAGGGGCTGGTTCCTGTGCCAGCTGTCCTGCAGCAATATARAGCACAGTTGTAGGAGAAAGTGGCACTGGTTAGCAGGAGGCAGCATTCCCTGGGCTGAGAGTCAGGCAAATTTGGCTCCCTTGTTGCACTTACGTCTGCAGTTCTTGTGCTACTGATGTTTATTCTGGACACCCAGTCTTGCAGAGTGCTATTTTATTGTAAACTAGTGCCAATTTTGATTACAAAGACTTTAAAACTTACTAATTCAAAAGTCAGAAAATTACAATCCTACACATGCTCACACCTGAAACAAAAATATTTCTTTTCGTCAGGTTACACTTCAGACCTTTAAATAAGAAGTGTAGACATTTTAATGCCTTGCTCATTTTCTCTTTTTCCTTCTGGGAAAAATACTTCGTAATTTCTCCAAATTAAGGAATAAGCCCCTTTATTATTGAATTTAAAAAAAAAAAAGGAAAATGAAGAATTGGAGAGTGAGGGTTATTATTTCTTCCTGTTGTGCTCAATAAGAGAACAGGAAGGATGAAAGTTTTTGGAATTCTTAATGAGAAATACACAACTTTTATGAAACCTTGTTTTGAAGGCGGACCATTTTCAGGTTAAGGCACCTTTTGCCTTTACCTGTCAGAGAACAGGAGGCTTTAAAAGCTCCGATTCACTCCAATCCAACAGGACTTACAAGAGTGTGACTTCAAGCAGTCTTTTAAAAATCAGCCTCATCGATGTCCTGCAGGACTGTGGGTGCAGTTAAAGTTAAGTACGTGATTAAGTGCTTTGTTGGAACCAAACCAGAACACTTAACACCTTCCAGAACAATCTCGGCCTGAACATGTGCAATGTGCACTCACGGGCGGGTTTCTCTCTCTTCTAAGAAAAAGGGAATTTTTCCTATTCCAAACCCACTGCTCTTTCTTGCTTTCATTCTTTAGACGTACTCTTTCTAAGCCAAACTCCCCTTCCAAACAAAAAAATTCCAAAACACATATATGCTCTTTGTTTTTTGATTGTGCACAGGCGAATGTTTTCCTCTCTCCATGTGGAGAAACCAAATGTCCACTCAGCAACGTTACTTTTTAATTTCATCATTGATGTCCAAAAAATGACTTTCCCATAGGAGTCTTTGTTAAAAGTCAATATCTGGAAATATATMAATAATGAAGACACAGGGAGTCCTGTCTTTTTCTATTTTCATTGGGGTTTTTTCGCAGTAGACTGTAGAATATCGTGCTGTTTCCCTGGGACACTGACAGGGTGCTTAGGTGTTTAGAATGTGATAAYGCTGGTGTGCATTTACAAGGACTAATGACAGGGATCCAGGAATAGATAAACACGGGGGGGGGGGGATTTCCATTGTCTCAGCTGGCTGTGCAAAAAGTGAAAGAAATAAACAATACGGTACTTAAGGGGGAAAAAAAACCAAAAAACACCTGGACAACTGGACTTTCAGCACTGCTTGTTCTGCAAATTATTTTTGGATAGGAAAAATTCAAACAGTTTTGGCATTCTCATCAGATGAGATTCTGGGATCAATTATTATTCAGTAATCGAGGTGGATTTTTTAGAATGATGTTTTGTAGGAATGCTGTGAGAAGAAAGACTAATGCATTGCCATATTGTTTCCATGGGGAGAGCTTTTGTTTGTATGAGTCCATTAGAGAGGTTTTGCTCATCCTGTGCCAATCAGGTRCAGTCTCTGCTGTCACCAAAAGTTGCCTGTGTTCTCTGAATAATCATTTTTGAGACAGTGGGTATTGGCACTCTTGTAAGCTCCCGGYGTTAAGCTGGCCCTCAGTAACTTTCTAGCCAGAGGGTGGAACTCTTCAYAGTTCTTGCAACTTTTTTCCCCAAATTCGGGGCATTTTTGCAGTTGATGATGAATACAGTGTGGGTTTTTTTGTTGKTGGTGGTGGTGGGTTTTTTTGTTTTTCTTTTTTGAGGGGGGGGAGGGTGGTGTTCGTTGAATACAGTGGTTTTTTATTCATTCACTATCGATATGGGGCTTAAGAATGAGTATCCATCTCATCTCTCCACTCAATATTTAAAAAATCACCATGAAAAGTCATTCTGTATTTTCAGTTTTTGACAGCACTGCATTAAAAAAAAAAAAAAGTTGCTTGTTCATTCATTGTAATGGCAACAGCCAGTGAAGGGAGGGTCTCACGTGGCAGCATCCTAATAGTGCTTTTCAGGTAATTTATATTAACCTAATTGAACTAACACATCTTAAAAAGGAACCTGTTTTGCCTGCCAAGACAGAAATATAACAGCAACTAATTCACTGCATAGCTGGAAAATAGCAGAACATCAAATGCACTGGGAGCCAGTGAGTGCTACTTTTGCAGATGTTCTTACACATGCAGCTCAACTGTATGGGCAGCTGGATGCTTTCAGAAAATTCARTTGCCACGAGGTGGTGAAGACAAGGCTGGCATCATGCACAGTTATTGCACTGTGATCAGTGAAGCTGGCCTCTCTTAGAGTTTCTGGGCTGGAATAATTTATCATCAGCTGCTGTGCAGGGAGACTTGCTTCACTAAAAAAGCAATACATCTTTTGTGTCTGTACTRAAGTATAAAAATTGACATTCCAGAATTAATTAATTTTACCCCGGGTTTAAAATCGGGCTATTCTGACACTACTCATTGTGTGTTTTATTTGCTTCAACTCATGCTGGAGATCAGGAAAAAGTTTGGGAGTGCTCTGCCCAGGTTGGTAGCACAAAGGGGARCAGGAGTGCTGGGACTGTCCTGACAGCCTCGTGGCAATTCCTTGGCTTGGATTATCCCCTGATTAATARGATGGATCAGCAGCTCTGGCAGGCACCCTTTGAAAGCCAGACACAGCTGGATTTTGCACCCAGACCRGCCCACCCCCAGAGGGCTTTCCTGCCCTTCATTTTTTTTATCCTGCCAGGACGCTTGATGTTGGTAATTCCCATGTTTGTGTTGGCATTCTGTGAGCTCCTGTCTGGCTCCTGGTGTGTGGTGAGGGGAGGAAGCCAGGGGAGGAGGTGATCAGTCTTCTCTGGGCTCTCACGTGGCTGCCTGGAGTTGAAGGTGGCTGGCGCCAAGCAGGTTCTTTTTGATTTTCTTTAAAWAATGCATGTTTGTTTAAAACCAGCAAGATAGGTGACCAAAATATGCAGAATTTAAAAAGAAATAGGTTTGTCCCATTGCCTGATACTAACATCTGATGTTTGACTGTTCTGTGAAAAATGCCATGTCACATAAGCAGTCCCTCTGTATTCCTCCTGCTGTATTTATTTTCCCGGCTGCCAAAGACTCATCTGGGTGGGGGGAAGAAATGTGGAATAATTTGCTCAGAAGCTGAGGGAGCTGGGCAGAGAGAGGGGAGCAGAGAGTGGCCCCAACTGGTGCCAGCTGGCCAGAGCCCAGCCCCAGTGAGACAGCCCCTGCTGCCAGTGCCCCAGCACCTTGCCCAGCCCTCCCAGTGCCAGCTGGGGCAAGGCAAGCCAAGTGCTCCTTTCCTTGCTGGCACTTGGCACGTGATGGATTGGACTGCTTTAGATATATTGCACGAGTGCTTCTGGCTTTAAACTGGAAAAGGCTGTGATTGAAACACCCCTGTGGTCGCATGGTTGGTGTTGGCAGTTCCTGTGGTCACATTTTTGGTAGCTCAAGTCTTTTATGGATTCCAGGTTTTCCTGCTTTGGGTGAGTTTTGCTCCTGGAGCTTGCGCTGCAAGGCTGTCCCTTGGGTCACATTTGTTGCATTCTGCTTGAAGGTCACAGCTTTTTCTTTACTTCTAAGCATAAATACACTGGTGGGAAAACAACAGAGCATCCCTGTAGCTACATCTTGGACCTCTCTCTGTGCAACAGAGCTCACATTTGGCCCAAGGGATGTTCCTTTGTGCTGGGCTGCACTGCTCCGCCTGAAGGGACTCCTGGTGAGCACTGCTGGCTYGCTCAGGAGGTGCAGTAACTCATCTTTTCTCAATGAGAGCTGTATTCTGAAATGTGCAGGTACCAACAGGCTCAAGGAAATGAAACCTTTTTAAAGAASTCCACTTTTGGTCAGACTGTTTGTGTATTATTATTATAATACATGTCGGTGTTGATAAAATCTGGAATTCAGCAATACACAAATTTTTGTTTCGTTAATCACCAATACAGAGTAAATGCTGGATGTTTTAAGTGGCTTTAAAGTGTCCTTGAGAAAAATTCTTACATATGAAGTGCAGACAGGAGTACTGACTTTATTTCTGCTGGTACTCTTAACACTAGTGGAAAAAAATCAATGGATTACCCCTTGAAAGTGTTAAACAGTCAACAGTTGTGCAAAAGATGCTTTTCATTTACCAGTGCCTATTTACTGTTGGAAATCTGAGTATATAGCCACAAAGGCCAGCTGTTTTCTCCTTATGGCATTAGTAAAAAAACCCTAACAAACCAATGTGCTTGTTGAGTATTTCTGGGACAAATCTCCCAGAACTTTCCTACTGCTTTTTCATTTCTTTATGGAAAACACCCACTCTTCCCTGATGAGGTGGCAAAACATCCAGATACACTGGCTGATTGTTATGGGATTGATTTCTATCTCTCTTTTCCTTCATTTCCCTGAAATGCATTTTTCTGCCTACTAATTGCTACARGGATGTGCAGTCTGAGAAGGTCCTGCATTTCTGGTTCATTATGCTTAGACAGAGGCTGCAGTGAAAAAGTGGATGATGATGATGTTTCTGGACTGTTCTGTTCTTTCACACACTTGGGGAGCAAAAGGAAGTCTCCTTTGCCTGAGTGATGGTTTTAGCACAGGTCTGAGCACGTGTACGTGTGTCTGAGTGTGCAAAAAACCCATTGGAGGAGTAAGGAAACCCCCAAAAGCTGCGAGGCTGGCAAAGATCTGGTAAAATTTGCCATGCTGTGTGACTGTGCCATCAGATCACTGAGAGACACAGCCCCTGGAGCACCCAGCCCTGTGGTGGTGKTGTAGTCCTGCAGCTGCAACCTGGTATCCCACTAAATTTGTAACCTGAAACTCCCCCTTCAGTCTTCATCTTTGAGATCATCTCCCTTTCAAATGATGTGGTTGTGCTGAATAAAGTTGAAGTGTGAATTTCCTATTCTTTGAACTCCAGTTTGAAGATGATAAAAAAAAACCACCCCAACTTCGTGAAAGAAAGGAGTATATATTACACAGCAATAGTGACATGAGAGGATTATTGTTTCCAATCCCATTACATCTGTTGGCAGATGGGTCCAGTCCATGAAGGAACTAATTTCTGTTTTGTCAGGGACTCTCATCTGGGTTTAATCTTGGTACAGGACCCAGTATTACAAGAGATAGGCGAGAATAAACCATGATGGACAGACTGGGGAAGCAAGGTATAAAAGAAAACCAGTGAGAGTTTTTTTTTTTTTTTATAAACAAGCAGGACAGAGACATGAGTAAGTGAGAAGAGTACAATAAGGGGTTTGGAAAATGCATTTTGTGGGAAGGAAGGCTTCCATTTTAAAATACTTTCTATATTACATTATGTATCTGGCAGACCTTTTAGCTTTAATGAGAACACAAGCCAATGCCCAGAGCCTCTGTAAACTAAGAATTGATCTTTTGCAGGGTCTCCCTTCTCTGTTCTTGATCATTCTTCTCATTGGAATTCCAACATGTTTTTTACAGTAYTGCTGTTCTGACTCTTGGTTTGATGAAAGCAAGGGTCTCCTTCCTACCTGTCTGTAGCTCTCAGATGCTCACTGGAGCTTTTATAATGCTTTTTATTTTTCTTTTGTACTTTCCACTATTTTCTAATACACCCTGTAGAGGAGGTAAAATAATTCAGTGATGTTATTTATGGATGAGAAATCAAGGGAAGGAGAGTGAAGCAAATGGGWTAGAAAGCACAGTTGGGAATGGAGGCCACTGGTTTGTGCACCACTGCTTGGTATTTGGGTAACTGTAGTGCATTTCTCATGCTCAATAGTTACTCCCATAATTTGCTCCTAAATGGAATATTTCTTYCCCAGTTTTTCATTCTCATTGGGTTTAAAAGAAGCAGGATGGGCCTATGACTAATTTAGCAAATTTTAGGYAACATTTTATTAAAGGCAACCTGTTCACTAGAAGGTTTTCTGGCRTTCTTCCCATCTCCTTAAAAACTATTGTAATATTTTCTTGCAATGTAGAGGCTCTTTTAATTACACTGTTCATTTTGCCATGCAGTTTGTACTCTGTTACTGTTCCCCATGCCTGTCTCCTGGAGCAATGCAGTAACTGTTACAAGAGAGAGATCTGCTAACCCACATTTTAAGTAATCTTTATGTGTTTTAAGTAACTTTCCATAAAAGAGGTTAAAAAAGTATTGTCAGAGGAATAACCTTTAATAAAAGCAGTATGGTCTGCTGGTCAGGAAATAAAGTGAATTWAAAAAAATATATTAAATAAATATGAAGGCATCTCTGAGGAAGTTTAGTTACAAAGAAAATATTCCTATCCTAGCAATATATTGAAAAGTGAAATACCATCCCTGGTTTCAGTTGGGCTGGTCCTTTTAAATTAAGGTGTTTGCTGTGGATTGCTCAGGTTTTAGAAGTTTGATGTGGTGCTCTTTTATGTAGAATCATTTTTGTTCTAATTAATTGCCTGTCAGACCATTAGAAGGCCCTCAGTAAATCTGTTGTGAATGTGCTTGAAATGCATATTGGGCAGATAGAGTTTCCAAGGGGGAAAACCATTTTACTCCTGTTCTTTCTGTACACCTAGTGTTTATCTTCTCAGTGACAGAGCTTCTCCATGTCCTGCTGAGGAAGAAATTACCATTGCGCTTTTTTTTTAAAAAAAAAACCACTCCTTGTATTTAGATTTCACATATTTTAAGTTTGGAAGAGTTTTGTTTTATTCAATGACTTTGAAGGAACTGTAAAACCTTTCCCTTTCTCCTTCTCTCTTCCCTCACCTCCCATTTCCCCAGAGGAAAAAAAAACCCTGATTTGATTACAAAGTCTTATTTTAGCCCCAAATCCCCCGCCCTTCTCAGCAACCCTCCCTTTCCCCCTCATCTCAGTTCTCCCTCATCCCCACTATACTTTTAAATATAGGCTTGAGTGGCTGCCAGCTGCACACCCAGTCCTCACAGCACAGTCTGTGGCAGGATCATCTTTCTGCCTTCCCTTGCAACCAGTGAGGAAAAATATCCTGGAACAGYGGAGGATATTTCATATTTTGAGTCCTATTATTGAATTTAATCTTCTTGCTCACTTGGCAAGGCAGCTCATCCACCCAGAACTGCACGAGTCAGATGTTTTGTAACTCGCTGTGGTTGGAAGGAATCAATATTGTGCCCCAGGAGGCTCAGGCTGAGGATGCTTTACTCCACAATCTTCCCTGAGTCTCCAAATTAAACAACAACAAGAATTTGGGGCTTGCTTTACAGTAGTTCTGCTGGATCAGTAGGGCAGTTTGGGTGTAGACAGCTGTTTTCCTTTCAGGATGTGGGGGAGTTGAATCATTGAGTGTGAGGGCAAAATAATTCCATGATAGAGGCTGTTTGGGAAAATTTATCCTGATGAAAGGAAACAGTTCCAAGCAGAATGGAGGAGTGAGTGGTGATGGCTTTAGGTGAACTATCAAAGATGATAATTTAACAAATTTTCCTCCTTTACTCCTTTTGTACGATCCCGTGGAAGAGAGACAGGAGTTTGGTTCTGGTTGATTTATTCCAGCTGTGTGCTACTACAGACAGGTGAACATGATCTCAGCAGTGAAATGTTTCCACCTGAGGAAATTCTGTCAGGAGTGAATCCATTCATGTGTTCACTCCGTGGCTGGCAGTGCTGCCTGGGATWGGGGAATGGTTTTGCCCCAGTTTCTTCCTGCTTCTTTGTAGAGGGGACTCGTGCTTGAGCATGGAGATTTGGAARACCCAGGAATAGTTCTTAATTTTAATTTCAGAAACGTGGAAGGAATGGGAGGAGATACTTTATGTCCTGCAGCAAGAGATAGGGTCAGATGGTCTCATGATCACCAAGCTTTAACCTCCATGGATATTTAAAAATATGACTATTTCTTGAAATTACCCTCATGAGAAGGTGAAGCACTGCTCTGATAACATCACAGAAATGGGTAGAAAAGGCTCAGTTAGGCCATCCTGTCTATCTGCTTGCCAGCACAGGATTATTCCCTACAGGATGTCTTCTAGTGCTTGGTTCACATTGTTTCAGAGMATCGTGAGTTTTATGGCTTTGGCCTTTTGACAGCACACACTTCATGGAACTTACTGACTGTTTCAGAGGTCTGAGTAAGGCCCTGTTTCATTGCCTGAAATTGGAACAGAAACATATTAGCAAAAATTACTCAGAAATATGTGAGATTTTAATTAAAATTGCTAAATACACAAGGGTAAAGCTGAGCTGTTGCAGATGAAGTTTGCAGCTGAGAATACTTTAATTTCAGACTGTCACAGAGTTTTTCTAATAAACCATATGATATTTAAAGTAAAATAATCTCTGTGGTTCTCTCCTTCCCTCTCTCCCCCTCCTCTTTCTGCTTTGATATTTTCCTGTCTTTCATTTCTGCCCATCTGGAGCTGGAGTTGAATTATGGCATATGATTTGTGTAGATTTGTATCTCTCCYCCTGGATCATAACCTTCTTATGGATTCCCTCAGCTCCTGGTGCTTGCTCACACACTCCTGCTTCTTCTCCACCCTTACTTTCTCCCATGGTTTTGCCTGTTTCCTTTTACTCTGTGGGCTCTCATTCAACTTAATTYTCTTCCTTGGTTTTAGAAAAGGAATGTATTGGTTTTCAGTTAGGAGCATTTTTCCCKTCATAATTTCGATCTTTGTATTTTATTTTTTTATTTTTTTTTCTCTTGATACTAAAGTGCTAGAGCAGTGTTGTCCTGCTGCAGCAGAGGAAGAATTAGAATGGCTTTATCTTGCTGTGAAATGGAAAGACTCTGTTCCAAGCTGCCATCCGGAAGTTTCTGGCAGTGAGAAGAGGTGTTAACAGCTGCTGTGAAAGGGCTACTGAACTTTGTATTAGTACAGGGGTTATTTATGCCTCAGCAATGTGACTAATTTGTTGAAGTAATTAAAAATGTATTTCCTTCCCTCGAGAAAGAGCAGAGTACATCCGCATGGAATTTTGCTCCGTGAGTGAAACAAAAGAAAGCAAATCTGAAGCAGGAATTCCATAGCAGGGTACAAATATGTTGAAATATTGCCTTGGGCTGTAAAAATGACTCCTGAAATGGACACTGATTTTTCAGGCACAGTGTTTAATACTTAGTTTTGGTTACTGATCCTATCGAGGCAAAAGATTATTGTAGGCTTAAGCTGCTGTGTAACTCAGCTCAGTTTTGCTGAGCTCTACTTTCGGAATGCTCTTAAAAAAATATGTGTTTTGATGTTCCACAATGAATACACCCATAAGGAGTGAGGTTTTTTTCGAGTATAAATGATAGGTCCTTCAACATAGAAAGCAGGACCAGACTTCAGCTGCTTTAGAGGGCTTCACTAAAGTCTCTGAATTTTAGTGAAGATGAGCTGAAGCTTCTTGCTTGCACAGTGTGGATCCCAAGATGTTTCTTAATTGCATCCTTAAAAAATATGRGGAACTTTGTTCATCTCCAAAGTCAGAAATGTTAATTTGCCCTAACCTTAAACAAAGTGTGAAAATCTGGTATGAAAAAGGAATAAAAATCTGGCATTTCTCTGAAGTAAAATTACACATTATAGTAATGTGTTTGGGTTTGTTTTTTTTGTGGGTGGGTGGGCTSTAATTAGAAAACTTCAGGTCTGACTTTTTAACTCAGGTGGGAAGCCCTGAAACTGTAGAAACACCAAGCAGTGCTGATCAATTCTGTCATTTTGGGATGTGTGTGGAAGGCATTGAGCAATGCCTTACATTTGGCTTTTGTGGAGGGATGACTTGATAATCTCACTCTAGAGCATYACTGATTGATACCTGTAAATAAAAAAAAAACCCTGTGAACATGGGCTGTGGTTAGAACCACCACCCCTGTTAGTTTGTTGCTCACAGCAGAGACAGCTGTGCTGCTGGGCTGCCACTTTTCAAAAGATGGGAAGAGCTCCATGGCTTGGCACGAGGACCCCTAATTCCTGAGCAGCAAGCAGACTTTTATTACCTCTCAGATGAATGGGATTGAGCATGAGGGATGCCATGCTGTGGTGACAGCCCCCATGGCCCTGAAGTGGCACTTGTCTCAAGTGACAGCTCCTTGCACTTGGGGTTTTCTGGAGATCTAAGCCAAAGTGGCTTTTAATGGGAGGAAGAGATTGCTTTGATTAAACAGAAGCCAGATATGGAATTAAAGAGGGTTCAAATGTTGCTATTATGTTTTGGCAAGGATATTTCCTTCAGTTTTTAGCTTTTTGTTTAGGAGACAGCTAGGCTTTTTAACACTTATTCTCTTATCTACAGTCTAGCATTYGAACTGCATTTAGGATTTATAGAAAGAAATACAACATGCCTTTCCTTTTAGAAATATAAGAAAGTCAGGACTGCYGTGATGGCAGGCTAATTCCATCTAGTTTGGTGTCTCATTCTTGACAACTACCAGCCTCAAGTATTCAAAGTGCAAGAATTCAGTTTTATTCAGCTGTCTCCTTGCTTAGATCTCTTCCTGACTGATTTTTATAMCCACATTTATCCTCCTTCCACTGTGAGCTAGATTGTACCTTGTGCTACAGCTCCAAAATAGGTTACAGCAGGTCAAATGATGTCAAAGAAATGTTTCTGAGCTTGAAGAGGCATTGCCTCCCAGGACACCCACAGCTTTTCCYGTTTCTCTTTCACATGAAGTGGATTAACTTCAGTTCTGTCTTTAGTAGGGCTGGCTGGAGTGTTCTAAGTGTAGGCTGGATTTGCTGCAAGCCTCTCCTGAAAGAATCCTTGTCATTTCCTTGATTTTCCTTAAAATATTTAGGACTTCTAGCTGTGTGACCAGATCAGGGATTTGAAGTGATTGGGTTTGGTTTTTTTTTCCTTCCATCTTTCAATTTCCAATGATTTCTAACAAGCCCCAAATTTCTTGCAGCAGGCATTAAGCCTGCAGGAGGCCCTGCAGACCATGTGAGAAGTGGTGCTTCCTTGCACCGAGAAGAAACTTGGGATCACAAAGAGTGTCATCCACGGATGTGGCAGAAATGATCTGATATACAGAGCAGGGGGGCAAACCCTAGGGTAGGTGGGAAAGGCCTCAGATGTACAATTAAAGTTTTCATAGAGTGCTTTGGGTTGGAAAGGGGCCTTCAAGGCCATTTTGTTCCAACYCCCTGCTCTGGGCAGGGATGCCACTTAACAGAACAGGTTGATCAGGGCCCCATCTAATCCAGCCTGGAACACTTCCAGGGATGGGGCAACTTCTTTTAGCAACCAGTGCCAGTGTCTCACTGCCCTTGCATTGCAGAATTTCATCCTAATATTTAATCTAAACTCGCCTTCTGCCAGTTTAGAGCCATTACCTGTCAATTTATCAAGCACTGGCTGCAGCAACCCTTCCTGCATTTCTCAGTAAACCTCGAAGAACAGATGGCAGCACTTTGGCAATTAAAAAAGCCTTCCAGTCAGTGGGGTTTGTATTTGAAATCTGTCACGTCTCTTGCAGCTTGTGGCATTTATTTCACTTAATGTCTTGTGCCCCTTACAAAGGGGCAGATCTGACATTTGTGTASAAGCTGTGCCAGCAGCTCCAGGCTGTGTGATTTGCCTCTGAACTCGTCCCAACACTTGGTGAGGACAGCTTTAATCGTGGTGATAGTGGTGCTCCCTGGTAGCAGGCTGGGGGAGCAGGAGCCTGCCCAGAACACCACCAGGTACCTTCCAGCATGCATTGTTTGCAGTGGAAAGAATGAGCACACACCAAACACATCCTGTGCTCCACAAAAAGAAACTGGCTTGGGTCTGAGCTCTGGTTTTACAGTTCTTAATCTGGCACGAGCTTGACTTTTTCTGCTGCTTTGCATAGCTGAGCTGCATAGCTGGATTKCAGGAGAAAAAGCAAACACTGGATTTGTGGTCTTTTGTGTCAAGAGACAAAATTGGCAGCTTTAACAAGGAATGAATGGGCAAGGAGACAACTATCCACTTGTCTTCAAGGCAGCTCCTTCAGATAAGGACTGACATTTATCAGCAGCTGAGGCACTTCACTGCAGAACCTTCCCTGAAAATACTCTTGCTGTCTTTTGGCTTTTTCACTGCTCTTGCGCTTTCCAGAAATGTACGTTTGTTGTTTGTTTGTTTGTTTGTTTTTTAAGGCTGTTTTCTGGCATGCCTCAAGGTGCAGAAAATTCAGGTGTTTTCAGAAAAAAAGCAACAAAAACAAGGTCAAAATGAAGATGGGGTTTAAGATCTCCAAAACTCAGTTCTGTCACTTGTGTAGAAACAATGCAGAAAAAAGTCTTCTTTAGGGTACCCCTAGGCAGTGACACTGCTGCTGCACATAACATTTTCCTGCCCCATTTAGCAGCAATTTCCTAGATGTATGGTGCTCTCAGGATCTGTGCTGAATGTAACATGGGAGCTAGAAGGAACTCTGTAAACAAAGGAAATGGAAAGTTTGATTAAGATATTGTTGGCTAAGAGAAAAAGGCTTATTGCCAGTCTGAGTTTGTTTTGGGTTCTGAGCTTGGAATTAAAATGTAGGTTCTCTACGACTGGAAATATAATAAGAAAACACTGAATTTTTCCTCTACATAGTGGTATTGGAATTTAAAGGTCCGTGATTTTTTTTTTTTATGAGTGATATAGTCTGTTGTTAAAAACACTGGCGTTTTAGAGTGTACAGTTCAAAGGCCATGAAGGCTGCCTTGGTTTTGTTCTGCTTTTATGTCAGTGCACAAATGACCCAGTTGTCTCTGAAGCACCTGGGTCTCTGTGAATGTGCCCTCAGTGGTGAGAGGGTGAAGCAGCCAAACCTTTAACCTGAAATTTTAAGTGGGGAGAGAGGGAAACAGAGAGGGGGAATTGCCCTTAAATCATGATGAATGTGTTCATGTCTGAAAGGTAACAGCAAACAGATATGCAGCAGCAAGGATCTCCAGAAGAAAACTAAAGAAAGTGCTACTGGGGAAAAACTGGAGTTTTACTGGAAGYTCCAAGGTTTGGAATAAATAAGAGCAGGACATTATACATTAGCATGCTATGAACAAATCTCCTTAAGTCCTGCTTTACCATGGATCTGATCTAAAAATAATGCTTCAAAGAGCACATTTCAGATTATGATGTGAGGTAAATGTTTTCATTTAAAGTTCTCCTGCCAGTTGGCTTTTGGCTGGAGTTTGGAAGGTTTTAATATGTCTACCACTGGAATGCTTTAACTAAGCTCATTTTAGATAGTCTTGGTATCTGTAGAAAGGAAATGAATTTGTTAAATGAGAAAATTGAGCTTATAAATGGCATGCTTATATATGCTCTAGAAAGTAATGGGAATTCTACTAAGASTTTTACCATTGCTTAAAACTTTACATGGGCATGTTTGGCTTGGATGCTTTGGCAGGTCTGTGGGATTAAGAGAGTAATGGAGATGTCAGKTTTTGCCCTTTATCTTTTCTTTCTTATAATTAAAATACTAGGGGCGTGTTCTTAGAAAACCTTTGAAGTTTATTTCCATGACTTTGTATTTCCAACTTTYRCARTCCAGCAATCCTGGAGGATTRCTGTGAGGGTGCTGAGGCCCTGGCACAGKGTGCYCAGAGAAGCTGTGGMTGCCCCATCCCTGGAAGTGTCCAAGGCCAGGTTGGACAGGGCTTGGAGCACCCTGGGACAGTGGAAGGTGTCCCTGCTCTTGTCAGGGGAGTTGGAATGGGATGATCTGGAACCATTCTCTGGTTCTGTGATTATTCCCCTGCTGCTGGGGAAAGYGTAGAGATGAAAACTGTGATTTTGTATGAGGAAAAGGAATGTGACTAGCTGTCTGCTTTGTGTTTCACCASTGTGAGACCAAGCATTAATGTAAATCTCCATGTTACATTTATCAGATTTGGATCTCAGTATAGTTTGAGCCATGAATGATTCTGAGAGACTTATGTTAGGAATTTTTTTTTTTTTTGAACAAGGGTATCATTGAAGCCTTCACTGATTTTTTAATGTAATAAATTTTGCTGCCATGGAGTTGCTTTTCCTTGTCTTTAGCAAATACTTATTTATAGTGCTTGGCATTTAATTACTGTTTCCTAAGGGTAAACTTTGCTTGAATCATTTGTGGGAAATTCCAACTGAAGTCCTTTGTGCTACCACCTAACCTCTCAAATACTGAAATAACTCTTGCAAATAGAGTTTAGCAATTAAAACAGGTTACTTCTGTAAGAAGACAAATGTTGGCTATATGGTTAGAGGAAAATAAAATAAGTTTCCACTTTCACTGCTACATATTCTGTAAAGGACCAAGACTTGACACGGTTCATGTGGTTTGCAACTGTCATGAAGCTTCAGGACAGCCAAAGTACGTGAAAGTTCAATATATTTGTACATATTTTATTTTCACTTTGCTAGGAAAGGAATGTTCTTTGCACCTTGAAACAGCCTTACTGCTCCAGTGGGGATTTAGTCAATCTCTAAACTATGCTGAACCATTTCCCAAAGCAGTGGTGTGAARCAGTAAGTGGGTAGAAATCAAACTTTTTCTTGTGCTTCCCGTGTCCTAACTGCACATTTTTCTGAGACAGAGGTGGGACATGAACTTGCAACACCTAACCATGCRTTCAGTTAAATTGGTGCAACCATTTTCTGGTTGTTTTGTTGTTTTCTTTCCCTTTATTTTCCTTGGCATCCTCCATAGAAAGCCCAGATAAGCGGGCAGCAGGTCTGGCAACTCTTGAGGTGTTTGTGGGGTTYGCCATCAGAAGCTGAGAAGCTCCATGGCCTCTCCAGCTCTCCACAGATATGGGGGAGTCCAGCCATGTCTGCATTAAACTGCTCTGAGAGATGGGCCAG
This sequence comes from Alauda arvensis, assembly GCA_902810485.1. NCBI lineage: Eukaryota > Metazoa > Chordata > Aves > Passeriformes > Alaudidae > Alauda > Alauda arvensis. The sequence goes on from CADDXX010000301.1 coordinate 254,330, forward strand.
TGGATGTGGGTGTAAAAACGAGGGGATTCACTGGCAAACTGTGATACTGCTGCAAGCCACATCAGAGGTGCAGGCTGRAATCCTTCCCTCCAAGTCAAAACTATATATATATATATAGAGAGAGAGAGATCTGATAATATCTTTAATATTTTTCCATTGTAAATATGATATATTTCCATGTGGGTAGAGGAGTGGATGAGAGTTAAGGAATTTCTGTCAGTATTAGGTCTGTAATTCCACTGCGCTCTACATCTGTTCTTCTTTAGCTGAAGACCTTCCTAAATTTACAATTAATGTTTTATTCCAGTCTTTAGTCTACAATCTGTTTGCTAAAGTTCAGTTGGCTAAGGAATGATCATGGTTGTTKGGAAATTTATTAGTTGTCAGAGGATATTTTGAGATTCATGACATTTGTTCACCAYTGATATCTTTTGAAAGGTACAAGAGTAAGTGATTTCTGTTGAGCATTAACTATATTCATAAAGCAAGGTTTTTATACAGCATTTAAATCCTGTTTCCCTTTAAGAAGGCATGTTGAATATCTAATTTAGACAACTAATACTAAATAAGAAAYCTTTGGAGCTTTTACTGAATATCCCCATTTTCAGAATTCTTATTTATTGGAATTAAACCAAATTAACCAGAGTTGGTGAGCTTGAGATGGGGCCTTGAAGAAAATCCAGATCTACTTGCCACACTACATGCTCTTTTCACAGAACCTGGTGTTCTTGCTGAATTGCCCTGTAACTCAGATTTAGTCTTCATGTCATCACTTCTGTCTGAGGGAGTGTGAGAACACAGGTGGCAGCCAAGCAGAGGTGGCACAGGCTGGTGCTTGCTCACTTTAGCACTGATGTCATGGATGCTGGCAGAAAGTGAAGATTTTTTTCTTTTCCATTAAGAGGTGTGACTTTTTTCTCTTTTCAGGTGCATTAGAATTAAGATCTTTAGGTCCTCAGAAATGCTGTAAGGCAGAATTTTGGGGCTTAGTCCTGCTATCTGTATGAGGCATTTGTGGTTTTGCCTCAGAATATAATCATCACAATTGATGGCCACCATTGATAGCCAAAGGAAATTCTTCTCCATGTCCCTCTAGAGCAGGAAGTTCCTTTTCCCTCCTGTTGTTCTTTGTTCAGATATTCTCTTTTCCTCTGCTCTCCTCATTTCTGTCTCTGGAARCCTCTGCTGTATCATGGCCAGGGCAAGAAAGCGATGCTGGCTGGGGACCCACAGACTCCAGTRTTTTGATCCCAAAGCTCTTTTGGCTCAGTGTGGGAGCTGCCCACTGCCTTTCATGGGCACAGGTTTATATCCAGGCAGGATTCAATCTGCCTCGTGGGGCCTTCAAGCCTTACCTGTTTCAGTTTGTTGCTGAATGGTTCTCTTCATGCTGTGCTTCCTTTGTTGTTAACAAGTGAAGTCCTCTTTTGCTGTAAGTGGAAGATGTTTGCAACTCTTGATTAAAAACAAACAGGTGTTTATTAGAATAGGTGAAAATGTTTTTCACTGGTTTGGTTGTGTCACTTGAAGGAATGATGATGAATTCAGAAATGTTCTATCTTTTTCACCTAAAGAGCTTCCTCCAGAGCTAGGCAGCCTGCAGCCTAAGGTGTCAGTACTGCTGTGAGGTTTGCCCTAAGTGGTGTTCATCCATTTGTGCCCAGTGTGAGGAACAGACACTGCTAGAAATTAACACAAGTGAGATCTAAAAATGGACAAAAGAGGACCTCAAAGACCATGGAGAGAACAACTGCAGCAAGGAGATCATATTGCTGTTTGTATGTGTCCAAGGGATGTAACTGTCAGGGATGGCTAACTTTCATCTCTGGCTGCTTTCTTGCAGTCATATTTCTTTCTCTTAGTCRAGGCAACAGACACTTCTCCTGGGGAATTGTATAATGGGTAAAGAATGGGTTGGGAAGCAGATTTGGAAAAGTGCATTGCGTGTTTGAGAGAGCTTAAAGAAGAATAAAATTTCAGATGGTGAAGTGCTTATTCTGCTAGCATTGTCCCARATGTGATTCACTGAGCATCTAGGTCTCGATCTGACAATCCTTTTGGTGCAACTTCAGTGGCATTTTTTGGGTGTGAAAGGAGTATGTGSATGACTGTTACTAAGCTATGGAAAACAGATGAACTAAAACTGTATGATTTGGCACCTCACGGGTCCTGCGTGGTGTTGTCTTTGTGTTTCGCTTGCGGTGTTAAGAATTGTGCAATTGTAATTGTGCCTTTTCCATTCCCATTCACATGACACTCATTTAAATTCTCCCACAGGCTTCTCCCCTTATCACCTGTCTGATCTCACCTTAAACACTTTCCAAGTATAGTGTGATCTGGATTGGCTGGCAGATGAATTGAGTTGTGGGGAAAGGGATACTTTGTCATGAGGTTTCTGTCACTGAAAGAATTTGTTAGCTACTAGAAGGACCTTTTTTAGCAACTGATGGTGGCTTTCTGGCTTGATTTTTCAGACCAGGAACCTACTGGGCAGAATGGTGTGTCCCATTGCAGCGTGTGAATTGATGAGTGAGTTTTGTGGAGTTTCATCACCCATGAAAGCCTTGTTCTCTCATTTCAGAGTGCAGTTAGGAGGCYGCATGATATTTTTAGAGCATATAGTTGATGCTCTAAACTGCTGTTAGGACTGTGGTGGCTTTGTARCGTGCTGATGCATGTTACTGGTAGCTTTTTTCCTTTTTTTCACGGAAGTGTGTAGGTTATTGGCATTTGTTTTTACTGCTGACACTTTTTTTTCAGCATTAATATGTTGCTATGCAATTTCACTAGAAAAATGTTATGGTAAGCTGACTGAAATGTCATCCTGTCTGTATTTCCCTGCRGGTTTTATGGGCTGAAATAAGCACCTGAATAAGCTTTTGAAACGTGTCAGATAATGTAATTTCACAACATTATTGCGAGCTTGTTTCAGTTGGCAGGTCATTCAACAAGCTGTTTGTATGGCTGTTTGCCTTTCTGGAGCATTTAAAAATTTGTTCTGAACTGAGACATAACCCTGTTTGTAAGAGGAATAATCACTGAGTTATTTTTACCTACTAACTGTGGACCCAGAGGTGTGTTGATTCCAGAGCATTTTCTTGATACTGGTCTATGGTTTTTTTGTGATTTACTKTATGAAAAAATTAATGGTGGAAATACTTAATATTTACTCAGTTGGGCAGACAAATGCCCTCCTCTTAAGGTTTCTTATTAATAGTTCTTTAGAAAGCCTTTTTTTTTTGTTGTTGGCTAGGATTCATTTTTCCCCTCTCCCATTGGCCATTCCTAGGGAAACTTGTTTCCAACCTCAAGAATACTGGTTACATTGAAACGACATGTGCTTAGTGTTTTGAAATCTGAAATATATCAGAGGCCAAAAGTTATTCATATTATATTTTCATTCCCTGATGTCAGTTGTGTATTTTTTGTCTTTTTTTTTTTAAATCTATAAAATAGAAACTGCTTAAGAAAGCCGCTCTGAAAAGAGGAGAAAAARCCCTACTGTGATGTTCTTCAGGCTGCCACCAACTAATTTCACTTGAGCATGGTTATAAGACCTTGCAAACAGATGAAAGTGAGAAAAGAGGTGGTTTGGCAACTGATTTTTTTAAACTTCATTGGATGCAATTTAACTTGAGGGGGAAAAGTACCAGATGAATGCTTAAATAATTATCTGTACCTCAGGCATGTCCAGAGTTATCTTTTGTAAGCATGGGATGATAATTTAGAATAGTTTTGCCAAAATAACAATCTGCTTGCCAATGTGTCTCAATTTTTAGGAAGAGTTAAGATTGATGATTGGAAATATATAACTCCAGAATTTTTTCCTTTACAATCTTGCCTGTTTTAGGCAATTTAGTTAATTTGTTTTAGTCTGAATGCTACAGCTGACCTGCCTTTTGTTGTGGSGACAGGAAAAGCCAGATTTTGCCTGTGATTGTCTTCCCTCTGTAGTGGGTAGGTGAAGGAAAGGGAGGGTCTTGGACGTCTCATCTTAAATCAAAAGATTTCTGCTGCTCTGATGCTGAGAACACCACTCTGATGCAGAGTGGTGGCCGCTCTGTACACTGTAAGTGTAGGTGCTGTTTGTAAAGATGGGACATGCTGACACTCCATGTTTTTTTGTCTTCTATTAAACCAGTTTTGGATGGAAAACTTCTTGGGGTTGTGTCTGCTAAGGCAGCTCATTCTGAGCAAGTGAAAACTTCAGCATGGCTTGAAGGGAGCAGAGCAAGGTCAAATTTTTGTTTCCCTCATTTGTTATTTGCATCACAGTCTATTTCCAAATACCTTTAAATCTTGGTTCTCTGCATTATCCAATCCAACAGCTGTTTCAACCTTTCTGTCAGAGGGCCCCTATCAAACCAGTTCTTCTCTGCTTTTTTGGCTGCCCTGCATGAGATGCTGAAGAGAAATGTGCCTGTGACAAGCTGAAGTTTCCCTTACTTAACATTGAGATTGTTATGGGAAGAAGAAGGGAGACCATAAACATTTGTTTCATTATTTGGAAGGTCTCAAGCTTTGCTGCATTGTTTAATAGRAAAAGGAAATTGTCTCCCCTCTGCTTATATTTGTTCCAAGCTTTTACAAAGTGCCCTTTTAATCTCTTGTTAAAGTTCATTGAGGAGATGTTTGAATGCTAGATTCTTGACACTTAGGGAAAACATGGTGTGTTGAGGCACATATATTTCATTTTTTACTGGAAATGACTTAAATGAAACAAGTTTAGTCGAATTAGATTAGAGTTATAAAGTAYGAATATATGTAGAAAGATTTTCCTGAAGTGTATTGGATGAACACAGAAGGTTGGGGCTGCACTGCAGGACTAAAATAAAGTTGACAGTGCTGCCAAAGACRCCAATGAGAGTGTTAAAGCTGGAATTGAGCACTGAGGTCTGGCCATGACACATTTCTCTCTTTAACCTCACTGGCTCTTCATCCTGTTTGAGCACTCTTAGTCTTTCCTGTTAGCTTTGACCAGACTCTGCTCTTGCCTCTCTCTCTTTTGTCGGAAGCTTGGGCTTTCAGGCCCTATTTTCTATTCTTTTTCTGCCTCRAGGGCTTCATTATTCCCCTCATGGTGCTCTTTGCTGTCTTTATTCCTGGCTGGTTTCATTGGTTTTTCACTTTTTTTTTTTTTATTTCCCTCATCCTTCAGTTTCACACGTTTCTGGGAGCCCCCCCCCATACCAATTAAAACAAACTATCTCATCTTTTATGTTAATGAACTCGCAGTGCTTCCCAGCACCCAGGACTTTATTCTGATTGTACATCAAGACAAAATTCARGCATCTCCCATCATTTCCTCACTTCGTTTCAGTTTCCACTGTGGGAGCCTGTTGCAAATGAGTGGTTCGTCCACTGTCAAAGGTATTAACAAAGCCAGGTTGTAGCATGAATTTTTGAAAGCAAGACACAAGTGCTTTTGTGTAGGTCCAGTGTAACTGAACAACTGAAAATGAAATGTTTTTTCCCCGCTGCCTACAAGGGGATWAATTCTGGGGCTAAGGGCTGGTGCCAAATGCTTTCCTGCACTTGATGCATCAGCAGGGACCTGGCTGGTTCCCTTGTGAAAACAGAGCACGTGTTTGTGCACACTCAGCATCCCCTCTGAGACAGCTGGCTCAAACTGCTCCTTTAGGCTGTGCTTGGCACCTGAGGATTTTCACAGCAAAACACAACACAGACTTGGTGACGTCCTGGGGAGGGACTCTGGAGGTTGTGATCCTAGGAAATGCAGTAGGTAARATGGAATTAGCTGTAATGGGGAACCTACACCTCACAGGGCAACTAATACAAGGTGTGCAGTACGCATAAAAGTCTGGTCCAGTTGGGGTGCTTTAAGAATCTGATGTGTATGGTATAGAACAGACATTTCACGTGCTATCCTTGATAATTTAGTAAAGATCAGGATAGTAAAACAAAATATAATTAGCTCTTTCAGTTAACCACATTATTATCTTGTATATGTCCATCTTTTTCTAGGCCATGGAAACTTCTCAGTTTAGGCTGCAGGTGTGTCACATTACCATTTCCTCCCCTCCTGAGATACCTGGAAAGAGTTAATAATTATGCATTTGTGACTTTATTTTTTTGTGGCCACAGAATCAGCATATCAACAAAACATTCAGATGTTCATGCCTGAGGTTGTGTCAGGGTGCTGTGCAGAGCCAGGAGCTGGACTTGATTGTCCTTGTGGGTCCCTTCCAACTCCCCCTATTCTGTGATTCTGTGCAGTGATTCACTGCAGCCTTGCTCACCCTTGTGCAGGAGCACTGTCAGGATCTCATCATTTTGAGGCACGTCAGCTCCATCTACACTGTTCCAGTATTTTCATTCGGTTCTTGATTTCAAGCATGTGTTGTTCCTTTTAAATGGCAATTAGCAGTTGATAACCAGAAGAATCCTCATGGTCTTTTGGAAAGTTTGGCTGTTTGTTTGGGATTGCAGTTTAAGTTTACTGGGAATTTTTCCTGAGAAAGCCAGTTTAATATCAAAAACTGCTGATTTGTCAAAACTTAAAGTTTTGATGGAAGCATACCAGTTTCAACAAAACTTACAGCTGGAAAAGTTCTTTTGGCTCCAGGTACAGTTGCTAGTCAAATCCTGAATCTGACACAACAGCCCAGTTTGGGATAGATGCAAATTTGGGTTCCTAGAGTTTACTTAGGTATGTAGAAGTGGAAGTGCAGCTGGAGAGGAAACTGCTGTAGGCAGTCCAGGCTGAGGTGGGGGATCTGAGCTCTCTGCTCGTGTTCTCAGGACYCAAATCCTGCCTGCTCTGGTTAGAGTGTGTGCTCTGCTTTTTGTGTAACCACAGAAAGAGCTTGGCTGGGAGGTCAGAAAACTGTTTTGAGCCTCTGAAGGTGGTGCAGGTAACAGTTTCCTGTTCACACCATTTAAAAGATGCACAAACTCAAGGGCAGTCTGCATTTAATACACAACTTCTTTTCCCATGCAATGGATCACTTCAGGTGTTGTCCTGATTGTGTTTTGTTGTTTGAGGGACTGAACTCCTTATTAGCATTACATTTGTCTTTCAGTTCAAATCTGTGCTTTAAATGTTGGAACAGCTTGAAGATTGATACAGAATTTTGATAATTTTTATTTTGAAGGGGAGTGTCTCTTGATAACGAAGCTAGAATTATAGCCTAAGGTTTAAATAATATGTACTTGGGAAAATATGTCTGTAATGTACCTCCACAGAGTCAACTAATTGGCAGAACAGTCTTGTAAATATCACACCAGGTTAATAAAAGGTTGTGCCAGTTTTAAGGTAGTAAAAGTACCACTAAATAAAACTTTCAAGTAGTGTTTTTCAGCAGTCTGATGTGACACTTGGCAGAAAGCATCAGAGGACTGAGCAACTTTGTCAGGCCCTGGAATGGGTATTTCTGGCATTTTGTGTTTCTCTTTGTTCCCATGGTGTTGTGAGATTTAGCAGTTTGGTATCTAGCAGATAGTTACCTGTTTGTTATGAAACTGTCATTTTTTCACTTATAACTACTTGCATCTTGTTACCCATTGGTAGAAATGGATTGGTTGGAATCAAGGGGAGGTGACTCATTTCRGAGTGCTCACCTCTTCAAACTGTGTCAAATCAAGATGACTTGTTTGTAGCTCTGGGCAAGGCTCAAAACCTGGTCTGTGATGAATAACCACAAGTGATTGGGCTAACGCAGGAGTTTAGACTTTTCCCCATGTGTGTTCATGGTTACAACACTGGATTCCAGAAATACAGCTGTTTGATGGCAAATAAGGTTGTGCACTTGGTTTGGACAGTAGATGGGAGTTATAAGAAAGCTCTTAAACCATAATGCTATAGGACAGATCTTTTTGTGCGCAAATGTTCCAGGGCCAAATTTTTCCTTTGTTAAAAGTCACAAAACCCTTGAATTCTGTTCTGCCTGAAGGACTTCCTAAAGGCCAAAATAGCGTGGTRAAAAGGGTATTGAAAGAAAAAAAGAAAATACTTCCAAAAAATCTTCCAAAAATAAGGAGAATCTCTGCTTCTCAGTCCAAGAGTCAGCCTCAGGCCCTCGGTGCACTGTATTTTTACTGGGGGGCAGGGTTTATTTTTGCCCTCCCTGCATCAGCTGCAACTATCCCACTCTCCAGGCTGGTATGTGCCACCCCAGTGGCAGCAGTGGTGGATGGAACTGTGCCTGGGCTGGGCTGGCAGGGCAACCATCCTGCTGCATCCATGATTTTTCYCTCCTGGGGACCTGCAGCAGTGCCCTGCTGTTATGGTGTAGGTTAGGATGAATGAGACATGGGAAACAAAAGTTTGAATTGGGACTTGGTGATTTATTATATCTCATCCATTCACAGACTRTTTACAGACTCACGAGCCCTGAGCTGTAACCCGCAAAAAAGAAGAACGTGGCAAAATGTCCACTGCTGACTTCTTCCAAGGTCTTTTTACCCAATAGTGCTTCCAAGCACTATTTACCCAATAATGAGATGACACCTATATTGTTTACATTTTGACCCAGTGATGACCACCAAAGGCAGAAGTTTTCCACCCAATTATAGAAATCCACCTAAACCCATGAAGAAGGTGAAAAGAAGGACTTAGACAATGCCTTAAATCCTCCATCTTGGCTCTCACACATTACTGTATACTAAAATCTTAAACCTTAAGTGTTTCACCCTGTGAGATCACACAGCAACATTCAAACTCCACAGCCCCTGTGCTGCCACTCAATCTCGGGAGCCTGTCCCAAGGCCTCAAGTCCAATGTGGTGCTTGCTTGAGGGYCAGCACCTTTTAACACAGAAAGACTAGAATTTTCAGCTTCCAGGCTTCCAACATCCTCCTACTGAGGCTGCCTGAGCCAGGAACGCCTGCAAAATGTCCACATCCCTTTTGCAGTGCTCTGGTTTTTCCCTGGCTGACGAAACTAGAGGCAGGGCTGGCATCTCCAGGTATCTCCATGGGACACTGAGTGCTGCCATGGGACAGGTTGAGTCCCTGAGGACACACAGTGTGCTGGAGCGTCCCACTGAGCTGGGGCCCCTTTGGAGATCAGCCACAGGAGGCTGTGAGATGACTGGGAAAAGGAATGTGGGATCTCCCAGCTCAGACAAACRGAAAACTTTATTTTGAGGGCTGAGGGGGATGAGCAGCAGGGGCTRGTGCTTGTCTGCTCCTGCTCTGGTTGTCAGGCCTGCTGTAGGGCTTTTTGGCTCGCCGCTGTCGCCGCCACACGTGTCTCATGCGGATGGGCCCASGCTGGGAGCGGTTGTCCTTCGTGGAGCCAGGGAAGAGCCACGCTGGTGTGTATGGSGCTGCTTGTGTGCTGGGTGGCTGTGTGTCCTGGGACAGCCCTGGTGCCACCTGAGGGGCAGTGCTGGAGCTGCTGGTCCCAGCTCTCTGGGCTGGCACATCGTGGATCCTGCGGCGCTTGGCCGCCGGGCTCGCGGGGGTCTGCGGCTCCGTGGCTCCCTCGGGGTGGCCTCGCTTCAGGCTCTGCTTTCTGCAGGGCAAGCTGCTGCTGCTGCCCAGCACCAGGCCCTGGCACAGCCCTGGCAGCCCCTGGCTGGGTGTGCAGGGCCTGCTGCTCTCGTTCCTGCTCTCAGGGCGCAGCAGTGGCACGCGGTTGAGCCGAATGGGTTTCGCTGCCTGGCTGCCCGAGTCCTGTGCTCGCTGTCTCCATGAACGGCGCCGGGTCTGGTCGGGCCTGGGCTGTCCAGAGAGACTGCTGCTGCTGCTGGGGTCTGCCTCTGCCCATCACACAGTGTGCACATTGGAGAGAGGGAGGGCAAGTGCTGTGAGCCTCTGCAGGGAGCGGGAAATGTCCCTGCAGGATTGTCCCCAAGGCCCTGCTGTGTCCCTGCTGGGCTGGCTGAAKGGCAGSGCAGGCACAGGTGCCCACAGCCCAGTGAGAGGAGTGATCCTACCCCGGGGTCATTGTTGGAGCTCCTGCTTCCCCTTGCTGCTGCTCTTGGCTGTTCCCCCTCTGCCAGCCATGGGGAGCAGTGGGGAGGGAGACTTTGCTCTCACCTTTCTCCTTCCCAGGAGGAAACTTCTCAGCAGCGTCCTGCTGCGCCATTGTGGGTAGGGAAGAGTGCCTGGAGGGTCTGTGCCGCAGCACTGCCGGCCTTTCTCCTCCTGGCCGAGCATACCAGTCCTTCCTTGAGTGAAGAGAGATGGGTATGAGCTGCCTCAGAGGCACCACGAGTCGCTCAGAAGCCTTGGGCTAGCTTCTTCTCTGCCACCCTCTCCCCGGTTCTGCAAGTTGTGTTGTCTCCTTTATAGCTGAGGCCTGGGTGATGGTGTCACACTGGTGCCTGTGACCTCACCATCACTGATCTGTGTGTGATCCCCTCCCCTGGTTTGGTGTCCTTGTGGGGGCTGACAGGGACTTTGTCGAGGTCAGGCATGGCTCTAGTGGGAGGAACAGAGATCGGAACGGGTCCATCAATAGGTTGATGGCCTTGAGTAGGCTTAGGTCTTACTAGAGATCATCACTGATGATTGTCTCCCTGCCATAAGACCCAGGGGGACTTGGCAAGTCTGAAATCTTTGCTGATTTTTAAGCCTCTCATGTTAACAGAACTGGATGTTGGTCCTGTGTTACTTAATTTTCTGAAGTCAGAATCTTAGAGAAATTGTCCAGTCAGACCAAGCTGAAAGGTAGGTTTTTTTCCTGTGGGTGGATTTAGGAAGGGACACAGATGTAGGCTGAAAATCAGTCATTCCTAACAAAGGGTAACTGTCATTATCAAAGAAYTGTGGTTGTTGAATGGCTGGAATGTACAAAAGAACGTGAAACTAAAACACATCAAAGCAGGTTGTTGCTTACTTCAGAGGGCTCTGAATTAGACTCTGTGTTAAARAGAAACTTTGACTTCACTGCTCTTCACACCTCTTTGCACTTAATTCCACAAATTGGAAACACTGTTTTGGTCAAGAAAGAAAAAAATTTCTATTTAATGTCTCTTTCCAGATTTGCAAACAATGTGYATTATTTAGTGGATTTTGTAGTCAAAACAATAGATATTGCCCCCATTATCCTGCAGGTTTCTCCAACTTTATATCATCTTCAGTTGTTTTCTTTCCTTTTCATATCCTCTGTTTAGGGTTCACATGAAAAGCCAGTCACTGGGGAGTTTGGAACATGGTTTTTATTATCTGGAYGTTGTCAGTGATGGTGCACGGAAGCATGAAGGATCTTGAACTTTGTAAACGAAGGTGATTGTGCAGGAATCTTGATAAGGAATTCTTGTTTTGACTAGTGAAGGATAGGTTATGAAATCCATCATTGTAGTATCTAAAGCTTGCTCCAAAATTGGGGTAATTTTTCATCTCAGAAGCACTTTGAAGTGCACTCCGCAGGGTTTTTTTTTAAAGTGTCTCTTTACAACAGCAAGTTACAGCTGGGATGATGGTTCACTGCTTTTTTAATAGATCCCCTAAGCAAAACCTGAGTGCTGTAGCTGAGCTGAGCCCTGCTTTGCTTGGAACCATTAAAGTATCCTTTTTTTTCTGATGCAAAAGAAAAGCCATTACTTTCCAATGGAAGGTCTGGGAAGCAGCATCCTTCCYGCAGTTGCTGACCCAGCCATTGCCATAGTTTTTCTTTTGCTGSCTGGTGAGTCCCTTCTAAATGGGTTTGCAGCTTGAGGAATATGAAACCGCTTAGGCARCTGGGTCTGGAGAGACCAAAAGTGGTGTTGGAAGAGTTTTTCAAACTTCTTAGTCAGAAAACAAGGTAGTTCACTTCTTTAGTAGTRCTCCTTTTATATGTGATGTTCCATATTGCTTTTTGTTGCCTTCAAGTCATTATATTTAATATTTCTGCCCGGAGACAGTTGCTTGAGATGGATTGTAACAARAATTCCTGCAGCTTTTAAAGGAATTATTAATAAACTGCTCAGTTACTAAATACTGTAGTGCATTGGTGTTAGCTTTTACCATACCATATAAAATCCAATTTATTTTCACCAAAGCTAGACATTTGCCTTTACATTTCTCCTTGTTTTCAGGAGATTTGTTACAGATGGATATGCAGTACAGCATATACTAATATACCTGTGCTGCTCAATCATGTTTGAAAGGTGGTGTGGGAAAAGAACTTCAGGCATTTATTGCAGAATACTGCAGATGCTCTTCATCTTTTTGAGAGGTTAAAAAAAGAAGAGGAAGCTTTCTTCTGTCAGGGAAAACAGTCCTACAGCAAATGGACTGTTGTGTAATTTGGGAGACCATGTTCGGATCTCCTGGCTGACTCACTGTGTGCATGAAGGGTCATCTGATAATCTGCTCTCATCTCACACCAGGAGCGGGGAGGAGGCCACTGGAAAGTGTTAAATAAAAATTAAAGCTGGCCAAYGTTCAGAATTTATTTCTGAATTTCTGTGTTTCTGCTTGAACTTGGACTAAACAACGTTATTTTKTTGCCCCATGATTTTCCATGAAGTGAAGGTGCAGAAATTACTAACTTTTACTAAGATTTTGAAGTGACTGCAGTAACAGAGATTAATATAAACAGCCAGAGACACAGAAAGCTAGTAAATAAGGTCAGCTGAATAGAAAGAGGGAATTTATACACAACATTTAACCTCCTCTCAGGGCTCTTTCTGAATGCTGACTTTGAATGTCGCTTTCTTTGTCATAATGCAGGGTTAGAGGAAAAGAACATCTCTTTGAACAAATTTTGCATTCTGTTTGCAGAAGTTCCTCTGACATCCAAGCTGTGTAGTGATCTCCTCAGATTCTTACGTAGATTTCACAAAAATTCCATTGACAATGTCCTCCCCAGACAGCTTTTGACAAGATCAAAAGAAGTTGACAGGCTGCAGATTCAAAACAAACTGGACCAGGTAWTTCTCCACACAGTGAGAAATTGAAACTCTGCAGCTAATAGTTAGAAGATGATGTGGATTCCAGGAGTTTACATGGCTTCAATAATGCAACTGTGAAAGAARAATCTCACTCAGAGCTGTTAAAAGCTGACCTCAGAACTGCTTCACAACTGGTTTATGTGTGGTCTAGAAGAAGATGTAAGAATTTCTTTCTTGAGCACTCATTGGAGGATTCTTTGTTATAGGAGCCTTTCCTATTTTTAGGCTGTGCTTTAAGAGGTGTAAGTTAGAAATCTGCATTATTTACTRTTCTGTATTGCCAGCTGTATTCAGAATACTGTTCTGTATTCCTACCGGACTTGGTGGGAATTGATGCCAAGGCAGCATGCTCTCTTTAGCTCCATGGAGCAATTGTTCTCTTCATTTTAAGACCAGTAGCAGTTGTTTGGCCTCTCCATGGCAAGTCTCTGGAAGATTACGACCAAGTTTTGGTGGTGGTGGTAAACCAGAGGCTTCCAGAAGCTCCTCTGCTCTGCCGTGAGGTTTGTTGGAGATGACCTGCACAGGGTAGTTAAGAGCATGTTTCCTTAATTCTTCACAGGTCTAGTGTTCAGTAAGTGATATTTATATAAACTTTAAGAAAAAAAACTCCAGAAATGGTGTGGGACAAATTTTTATGCTATCAGGTGAACTCTTTGGCTTCCTGGGTTGAAGGAATTTACAAGCAGTGAGTATTAAAAAAAGGTTAGGAGAGCACTGGGGTTTGGTGTGTTTCCTATAAAACAATTACATTCCTAAAGTAGGTCTATCCTCTCTCTCGTTCACACTTTCCTTGTTGCTGTTCAAGGACACAGAGGCTTGCTTTWGCACCTGACCCTGCCTTTCAGGCATTGCTTGCAGCCCCAGCTAGCTGAAGAAACCAGCCCTGTGGTCCAAGAATTTTGCTTACCCCTCATTTCCTTCTTCAAATGTAATTAGATCCAGAGAGTCTGGAATTTCAAAACAAAAGCAGCAACTTGTTTTGAGAAGAACGTTTTCCCCCRTCTGCCTTGTCCTGAGTCCAGGTTTGCCCATTGTATCCTGAAACTGAGCATGCATGGGAAGCAGAAGGGGCACSTGTCTTTGCTGCTTGCATAAATTTTCATGTCTGTACTGGTGTTCCTCGATAACTCCTTTATTCTGACTTTTGAGTATCGTGTGTCAAGAATGAAACTCTCATGGTTGACCTCTGCCTCCTTTYCTGCCACTGTTTTGTTCTTTTCCCATGTCATGGAGCGCAGGTGAAGCAGAAGTGTCRTGCTCAGATGTGCTGTGTGGCTGCTCTGTGCTCAGAGGAGCTCTCCTGGACGTCCAGCTTAGCATCTCCCTCTTTAAAGGGCTGCCCAGCTTCCTCCTGTGCCATCTCATGGGCCCATCTTGAGAGTCTCATACTTTGGGATGGAAAAAACAGTCATGATATGCTGAAAAGATAAGCAGATATGTGCCACTGTGATGTGCATTTATTCTGCTAGAGGTATTTTTGGAGAYTTTGGGACAAATGCAAGACATTTTGTTTTCACATGGAGGAAAGTGAATACCCATGGCTGTTTGCATTACCATGCAATAGAATATCCTGAGTTGGAAGAGACTCATAAGAATAATTGASTCCAACTCTAGGAGGAAGTTGATCAGATGGCAGGGCTGGTTGCTTTGTGCTGCTCATTAGAGAGTACAGATTGATACCTGTCTGGTTTCCTTGGCAAGGACACACCACGTTTTCTGTGGCACCTCCTTATGTGCTCTACAAGCAAAGCAGCTAAATCTGAACGAGGAGGTACATAGACATCTTTGAAAAACTCTCCTGGTTTTCCATGACCATATGGAAACTGTCAGCCAGAGCAAAATCCCAGAGCCCATAATTTCTTACGGTGTTGAAACGTCTTCTCTTTATTCCACGCATTTTACTCTGTACCGAGCAGACCTGAGGACAGGAGGGCCCGCAACCAGCTTGGAATAATTTTAGCACCATTTGTATACTTTTAAGAGAACAGCCCTTTTTTTTTTTTTTTTTTTTTTTTTGTTCCCCTGAAAGATAAGAGTCAGGTATCAGCTAAGTGTGAATGTCTTTGGAAATTGAGTGTTGCAGAAGTAACTTGCACGGTCTTTTATACTATAAATATTGCTTTTGGCCAATGAAGGTATTTCCAAAGCATTTCAGAGCATAACTGCAGAGTTCCTGTCTCTAGAAGCCACACCAATCCTGAGAACAAAGCTGCTCCTGAATGCCAGCTTTGGGAATCAGAATGCCCTTGACAAATCATTCCTCTTGCCTCTTGAGTGACTTTTGCTGCCTGCTACCAGCAGAAAACTTTTCAACATCCCCCGACTGAGCCTCTGAGGCAGCACAGAGAGACACATGCATCAGATTCGGGTTTCCAAACTACTGATRCTCCCATTTAACCAAAACAGCCTTAATTCAATCTTGAAAAACGAACGCAGTGCAAGATTTTTTTCTCATGAGGTAATGTCTTTTCCRAGGGGTTAGGGTTTGTGTGAGGACTGCCGAGCGCTAATGCCGCAGCAGCATCCGTCCTCTCAGCTTTCCTCCTCCCCACCCCGAGCTGCTCCTGTGCCTGTCCAGATGTGGGATGSGACTGCCTGGAAGGGAAGAGGTGCTGCATGGTGAGCAGGATGGATCCTGCTCTCTGGGGGCTGCGGCCAAAGTAAACAAATGAGAGAGCAGTTGCCACCGCTGACGTCCTCATTAAACATTAAATGAATGTTTTGGGCTGCTGTTGGGGATGAAATTCCYCCTTCCCCCAGCTTCTCAGGGGCTGTCTGTCACTGAGTGCTGTTAAGTTTATCATGCAGCAGAATCAGACAGTGCAGGAAGCAGTCTGAATGTTAATGCTGACCTATAATAGGTTTTAAATGGCCATAAAGAAAAATTAGGCTGCAGTGGGACAGGAAGGCTAGTTTACCTTAACATAAAATAAAGGAGGACATGTTGACCTGATTTACTTAAATGTAGCTATTATGTGCTCTTTAGGGAGGAAACTGGTGTACCAAAGCTTATACAGACAGGAAAAATGTTCTTTACCTCACGCTGTACAAATGACATAAAGGCTCTTGCTTTAATTAACGAGTAAACCCATAGGTGCTACGTGTATACATT
Organism: Alauda arvensis; assembly: GCA_902810485.1. Classification (NCBI taxonomy): domain Eukaryota; kingdom Metazoa; phylum Chordata; class Aves; order Passeriformes; family Alaudidae; genus Alauda; species Alauda arvensis. The sequence goes on from CADDXX010000301.1 coordinate 270,293, forward strand.
AATGCAGATGTCATCCTGRCTACTTTTTACATTAACTCCTCCCAGAATACCCACAGAGATGTGGAAAAGACTGTTTTGAAATGTGCTACATCTTCTTTGGCTTTGAGCGTGGTGCTTTTTTTTTGCAGCCAGTCCAGCATGAGTTATATCCACACTGGAAATGTAAGGGTAATAAAAATGGATCATCTGTCATTCGGGATTTCCCAACTGTCTGGACTAGCCTGAAATTCTTAGAGAAGTGTGTGGAAAAGCCATGCATGGGCCCAGCTCCCTTTTTCCAGTCAGGAATGGGTCACTGGTAACTGATGMGAGCCCACTGCTGAAGGGAAAATTAGTCTGGTTCTCTGCAGGTGCTCTGAAGCTTTGGAAGAGGTCGTGGTTAGGGACATATCTGCTCACAATCATCATCGTGAAGTGGAGCTGCAGTTTGTAAAAGGTGGTGTTGGAGGCTGGGGGCTTCAAGTGCCTCACTTCTCTCCTTTTGGAGGTCTGAACTGGGATGGTCACGGGACCAGCAGGGTTCAGGATGTGCCTTTGACCCCTTAAAGCTGAGGGCACTCGAGCCTGGGTGTGGGTGTTTGCTCTTGCATAAAAAAACCAAAACAAAACAGTTTTTTAAGGCAGAATTTTAACTGCTCTTTTTCTACTTTTGGGAAACCAAAAACCTCTAGATCTGAAAGTTTAGGCACAGTTGTAATATATTTTATTAAAATCATTAAACAATTGAGCATTAAGTCTTGATAACCAGTCCTAATTCATTCTTTTGCCAGCTCTGAGAGTCCAGTTAATTGATTAATTTGTTCTTTAAAATAAGAGTTGTTCTGAGGTACATTGGGCATATTGCTTGGGTTGGCCTTGGGAACTTGCTGAAGCCATTCATCCCAGGGGCTGCACACAACCATGGAATATCCAGAGCTGGRAGGGAAGGGACTCATTTATACTCTTAATATGAAATAAAGATTATGCAAAAAKCGATCATGGCGGTTTTCAGTTTTGTCAGGAACTGGAAGACATTAAAAAAATTTTATATGATTCTCTCTAGGCTTAACTGAATCTTCTCAGTGCTGCTTTTAGTGCTTTTCCCTCCAAGTTTTATATGAATATTCATGCATATACACACAAAGAGCAAAACCTACTATCAGGCTGCACTGAGAAAGACATATTTACAGTTTGGGTTGCAGTTTGAAATGTTGATTTGCTCTCTAACCTTCAGACAGCCAGTGAGACCAGCCTTGCAGTAAGGTTTCATTGTGAATGATGTTGGCATGCCATTACCTTTTGCTTCATAAACTTCAAAATGTTGGGATTTTTCCCCAAGTTGCAGCAAAATGRAAGCAGAGGCATGAAATAAAAATGAAGTAAAATGTGACTAAAGAGAGTGGCATTTATTCAAAATGAGCCCTCTTGGTATTARGAAACAGAAATATTTTTTTAAAAATCGACTTAAAATGTTGGGAAAGAATTATTTCAAGTTGCAGACTAATTAACTGTTAATTAGTCATTAGGTGGTTCTTAGAGCARTGCCCATTTTTGTGCTGGAGCACTGCTGCAGGTTGGGATAATCCCTCCCAGCTCCTCAGTGCTGCTRCTCCAAGTGCCAAGGAAGCCTGGGAAGTGGCAGGAGAGAATAAAGGGAGTCTCTGTGGATGGGCAGAATGAGATCTGACCTGAATTCCCACATATATRGCCTGCAGTAAATGCAGTTTTGAAAAAACACAGCCGTGCCTAACTCTGACAATAGGTGGAATTCTGTTTTATTTTCCTTTGCAGTGGAGTCAGGGAAAAGCCAAATTCCTCTGTTTATGTATCCTGTATATAACAGGAACTTTTGCATATTTCATATATCCAGTAGGGAAAAAATCCCCAACCAAACAAACCAGTAATAAAATGAACAATGATAAAAAACTCAAGCAAGAAACATCATCATTTCTCAGTTAATTTCCTGGCCAGGTCTTTCAGGAATGTACRAAATGTTTATGTTATAACTGAAATAAACAAATTAGAGTGTATAAATCAATTAGTTATAGGTTTTCTTCATTCCAAGAGCCCATTTCCAGTCTGAAATAAATTTAAATAACAGATCTGTGCGTACTTTTGGTCACTAACTAACAATTTTGCATGCCAGCTGGTTGCTTGTGATAATTAGAAATGGCAATACCTTTCTGAATACCCTCTCTGTGTGCAAGTGAGAATTTAAGAACTTTTTTTTTTTGCACTCTGCAGCTTATCAGTTTGCATTACTGTATTTGATTGAATTTTCTTGAAGTTACATTTGAGCAAGCAACACCACCAACTCATGAAATAGTGTTAGAACCAAAATGAAATAACCTGAAATATCTCGAAGKTTCTTCTAGAAGCTGGGAAGGATGAAACAAACTCCAGTGTTTTTTTCAGTTTTTACATATTTAGGAATTATCCTTATCTTTAAGACCTAAATAGACATTGATGTGACAAAAAACTTTGCTACTTAGTTTAATAAGATTAGTTGATAAGAAGAAAACTGTTTTTACAGTTTAAAATGTAATTCTAACTTTCCTGTGAACTGCAGAGAAAACGCTTGATTGGAATTGTTAATTTTACTGCAGCAGTTAAATTGAAATTAGATTGTCCTTTAGGACACTTAAAAAATTTTTAATATTTTGGTAGATAATTTGAAACTTTAAGGGAGAATATGTCAAACTGAGATTTTGGAGAAGAAGCAAAAAGAAAATGTAGAAGTCTTCAGCTGATAGCTGTTGCACAGGCCAGACATTTAATTGGCAAAAGTCTATTTTGAAAAGTTAGCAATTTTTAAAAAYGCTGTATCCATTGGGATGGATTTAGGGTAGAATATGAAAGGCTTCCTGGATCCAGCATACCTCCAGCTGGAGACATCCTTCAAGTTTGCAGGGAGGTCGCTGTCCTTCCAAATTCCATGGAAAACTGAGCATGTTGTGGCCCTTTCCAGAAAAACAGTTGGAGGAGATGAAATCAGTGATAAATTTTATGATTTTAGTTCATGCTGTCTTTTTCTAAGGGGGTGGAGGATAGAGCAAGTTTTAAAAAGGACAAAGARTTTAGGGTGTGCTGCTGAAGCTGCTTGTGCCTTGCTCAGCCTCTGCTGCCCTGCCCCTGTGGCAGAAAATACCCCTCCCCTTTCCACAGGCTTCCCTTTTCTGTTCCCAAACTGTGGAGTCCTGAGCGTGGGGTGGAAAGTGAGATCCAGTCATGGAATAAATTAGGCTGGRAGGGAAATTTGGCTGATCCAAACCAGTCACAGCAGAGCTTTCTTCATTTTAAATGCAACWYAGAAGTCAGTTGAGGTGTTGGGATGTAAAATCTCTCTAGGTCCAATCCACACAGGCCCAGGAGTCCTCAGASATGTGAGGACTGAATTAGAACCTTCAAAGAAACAAAAATACRTAAACCCACACAGACAGGAGGTAGAAATGCAAGTTTAGTTTGAAAWAAGCAGAGGATTTTTAAAGCGTCTTCACAAATACGAGTCTGAAATAGTTGGTAAGAAAAGGACCCAAAGCCCAGTTTAAAGCTCAGCAGCTTTAGCTTTTGCAAAGTTAGTTAAGTTCTACACATAACCAAAACAAAGTAGCCTTGCTAAACATTCCAGGATAGAACAGACAGAGCTATGTGGGGAGAATTTGTGTRAGAATTTACGATTACTTTCACACATCCATCTTAGCTTAGGATAGGTTTAGCACCCTTGTAGAAAATTTGTGTTTTTGACTGATTGGCCAAAAATAGAATCAAATGCACTGCTTAGAGAATGCTGGAGAGACTCACTCGTGGAAAAATACYGATGTTGTTGTTACTGCTGAGACTGCTGCTGGTAGGACGCTGCTGCTTCTGCCTGGGACATGGGGACCTTCCTGTCAGCCCAGTGCCTTCCTGAGTCTAACTATGCAATAAAGGACTTCTACARCTACTCAGCTTCTATGTTCTTCAAAGAGGACGTGCCCTAAACTTGATCCTGAGGTTGCTGGGGCTTTCCCCGAGCAATTCTTGAATTGCTCCAAGGATGGAGATTCCATAACAAAGCGACTTGTTGCAGGCTGTGGCCACCCCTTCTGTAGGAGCTTGTTTTTAATTCCCCCCAATCCCTAACAGCAGTTTTCCATTGGAAAYTCGATCTCGCTCTTGGAACAGGTTTTCCTTTAGAAATGAGTGGCTGGGCTAAGGTGAGATGGGATGTGGCACACCTTCTTGTGCGAGACAGAAAGCACACAGTGGCTTTGGGAATTGCATCAACAGCCATCAAATGGCTCTGCTGCCAGCATTGTGTACGTTGTGAAAGTTACTTCACACCTCCATCCCAAATCCGTGCTGCCTCTCGACCTGCTGCTGAATTTATTTTTTTCTTCCAGCTGTCCAGGACCTTGTTACTTAATATGCCCAAGTTGTAAAAAAAAAAGGCTGTAAAATGCAGGTTTAATAAAGAGYTACATAAATAAGGAGTAGTGAAAGGTGTCTGAAACTTGATATTCTGGCTAGACACTGGAAAAGATGCTGGAATTYAGTTTGGTAATGAGTTTGTGAACCAAGATTAGCAAAATCATTTCCCAGACACTCTGGGAAAGYAAAGCCATTTAGCCATTAGAGTGTTATGGCTGCTGAAATGAAAACATGGATGTCGGTGACTGGAAAAACAACTTTTTTGTGGCTAATGATCTGAATGTTAGAGCTGTTCAACATGCATGATCTATGTGAAAAGGTAGAATGTTAGTTTCTCATTGCCTCAGCATTGTTAACAAGTTAATTAAGCTGGAATGCCCTTCTCCTGTGAATTTAGCAGATATGAGAGCAATGAAAGCCTTTTGCCAGAACATAACAGAAACCAATAGTTACTGTGTACAGGCATTTTCCTGTGTCAGAATGTTATTTTGTGTCTATMRKWAGTTCAGTAGTTAATTCAGTCTCTYTATGTTGTATTTGTATACAAATATCCAAAAATCATGAAAGGAACTGTGACTTGCTCAAAAGCCTTGAGCTGACTTTGCTGCTACTGGGAATTGAAAAAATGAGGATTTTCAGTGAGTGAATAACTCTTATGTTTCAATACTGAGGTTTTTTTCGGGAAGCGGAAAGAGAAGTCATGAGTCTGTTCTGATCTACTAASTTCCTGAGATAATATGTTTGTTTTTSTCTTGCTTGCATACTGTCCAGRAGGAGTAAGACTGATGTTCCACCASTTCTAATAGGTGGAACWTCCAACTGAGATGGGGAAAAAATATCAAGAAAAGCAAAAACCCCCGATGAAAGCATTTGTTTCACAGGAGGAATCTTAACCCTCCTATCCTCATCAGCTCAGAATCTGGAAGGCTTTTTGAGYGGGGTTACATCCAGGCCTTCTGCATTTGTGCCTCTGAGGGGTACGGAGGGGTTGACTCAGGTGTTCAGCACCCCTGCCAGGGTGCTTGTGGCCTCTGGGGTCTTTGGCTGTTTCTGAAGCCACCACCCTTAATTCAACCTGTGTGGCAAAGCCATACAAGGCTGGGGACCCCAAGAGTCCAAAGCCCTTTGATTCCAAGGTCCTCTGAGTGGTGSTGCTGACTTAGAGCTGTAAAACAGAAAGAAGCTCAGTAATTCCTTACTAAAGAAACAAGCAGGCAACCAGGTGTGATACTCTTATTCACCCACTTAYGTTTTTTACTTATTTATTCTTTCTYTYTTGGTAGCTGSTAAAGTAAGACCAATTCAGATGTRCTTTTTCTTAGAAATGTTTTGAAATCCTTCTTAACAGAAAAGTGAAGCTGACTTGTGTGGTTTCTTCTGTGTCAGCATGAAAGGATGTTGGCTGTGATTTCTGTATTAATCTGCAGCTAAGAGACTCTGTTTTTCTTATTAGCAGTTGGAGTCTGTGCTCTGGCCATGCCTCCCAGTGAAGAATTAAAGGTGTGCTATGATTCATCTCCATTTCCCTTCCATAGGAGTTCCTTGATAGATGATACTGCATGTTCCTCCTTAGTCCCTGTATGCCTTAGTTCATTGCATTCTTTGATTTATAAACAGGGGCAATCAAAATGCCCATTCCCTCATTTTTCCCAAGTATAGGCAGCCCATAGAATGTGTCTTTCTGATAGGGCTGCATTAAACATTTTGGTTTTACTTGGGGKTTTTATTCTGCAATTAACATCTGGGTTTGGGAAGCGTGTGATCGGCAGCCAAAAAATCTGTTTCGCCGTCTGGACAAAACAATTCAAACCTGAAATACCACAGTTGAAATGGTGTGCTTGTGTCCTCTCACTATCTGGGGAGTCAAATCCTGGCTTTAGTCAGAAGAAAAATTGGTTCTTTTCACAGATTTGTCCCGTGATTTGATATGATTACCCAGTTTTTCTCAGTAGAAGCCTTGCAGTGGGACCGTTCACCTTTAGGGCTAAAATCAGGGCAGATTTTTGATACCTATTGGCAGATTTCTAAGGTATGCCAGTTATCCCTCCTTTACTATTTCTGGCTTCAGAACAGATAGACTTTTAATTTTTTTTTTCCCTGTCAAATGTAAAAGAAACTTAAATACAGTGCTGAAGTCACTGGAGCTGTGCCAGCCTGACAGCAGCTGAGGACCTGGCATAGGTTTTACCTAGAAATTCAAGGAATACACAAGGAGACAGGACTTGTATTGTTAAATATAGTCTGCCCTGAGAGTTCTAGGCCCAAATCTCTGCTCAGACCATGCACCAAAAGTAAGAGAATGCAATATTTCTTTAACCAGCATTATCCGCTGAAACCAGTGAAGTCTTGTGATGCTCAAGAAACACAGGAGCAAAGATGTTTTATTTTCTGTTCCCTTAAGATAAATGTCCTGAAAGAGGAGCACAGCTTCTAGGAGCAAACCCTAGCTGTGGATATATATGAAATAAGCTGGCATGTGGAAAGAACTATGCCTCTGAGACAAACTGCAGACGTTCACAAGCGTGTAAAACATTTTCAGCTTGTGCCCAGATAGACATGATTTGTAAATGCTGAGGTACTGCAATAACAGAATTCTCATTATAGACAGTTTTATCGCATCCCTTTACATAAAATTGCAAAAACAAGTGCTAATGTTGAAACTGGCTATTAACCAAGATGTGTGCCRTCAAATTAAATGTTCCCATCTGAGATGATAAATGGAGGCTACATGGCTATAAGCTGTGGCTTATGAAAAATAATTCTTTGACATCTGGCTCTAACATCTGGTTTTATAATTGATGCTCTAAAGCAAATGGAATATGTATTTTAAGGGTTTGTTTTTAATTGCTGCTCAGCAGCCTGTATTTCTGCATCGTGTAACTATCACACACCTACAGAAGGCTGAAAAAAATCCTCTCAATTCATACCAATGCTTGAAGACAGCAAATTGTGTAAATGCTAGTGCTTTGCCATTTAACTCTGWGCAGCACCAAACAGCATCTGGGGAGAAGCAGGACTGGGTGGTTTTAGCACTTGTTCAGTGCCCACCCAAACAAYACTTAAGGGAATGTTCTTTTTCTGCTCAGATTAAAGAAAAATAGGCCTAAYGATTACCATTACCATTTTATTCCTCTGTGCTTAAGTTAAAAACAATAAGGAAACTTGTGTCAGAATGTTGTCCAGGTGCCTTAGCAGTAAAATACTGCCCTTTTTGGTTTTTTTTTTTCTGCCTTTCTGCTGCCAGTAACTTTAAAATTGTGAGCTTCTTTAAAGATTCAAAATGATCTTGCATCTTGAYAGTGCTTGCATGCAGGATTATCTTTCCTCTGATTAGTTAGTGTTGCATCTGAAGGTAATTAAAAAACAGATCTAATTTACACATGTATTTTCTGTACAGGACACACCTAATTTACCTGTTTCTTTATCATTTGATTGCAAATGAAGGCTTAGAAGAAGCTGAAGTTGTGTTACAGTGTTCAGTCCTATGAGGTGGTGATGTTTATAACAGACACTTCATTGTGGAATCAGTATAAGATCAGTGAAAAGTCTGCATTTCTTATCAATACTGGCATCCTTTAAATAACCATTTTCCTCCTYTTAACCAGTGTTTTGTGAACTTTCAGCAACTGTGTCTCCCTGCAGCTCAGGCTCAGCCTGTGCTATAAATTTTACTGGTTTTGGGTACATTAAGTGGAAGCCTCCCAATACTAAGGTCTTGTTGGCAGCAAAACTCCTTGGGTAGCTGCAGCTCAGCAGTGAGTAAGTCCTGCTGCTACCTTTGTTTACACCTCTCTGTGACTGGTGCAGCTGCTCCAGCATGTTGCCTCTCCAGGAGRGAACCACCTGGCATGGATTCTGTAAGGCTGATGCACCTCAACCCCTCCTGTTTCCAGCCATAAAAATGGGCACAAGCTCCATGTGTATTAAAAACGTGGTARCTCACACTGATGGACATCATGAGAATCAGAAGGCTTCTGTCTCTTCCTCTTTAAATTCCTCCTCTCTGAATGCTTGTATGATCATGTATTGAAAAGCTTAATTTTTTAAAAATAAACTGGGCTTTTCTCATAAAAGTCCACATRGGTGCTAGTTTTGGGTTTGCAGGGTGTAGCTTGATGCTGAGGAAGACCAGTAAGTAGAGTCAAAAAAAAAAAAGGACAGGACAGAGATGAGGATTTGGTTTCAGTGTGGCTGTTCAGTGGTTTGGGTTTTTTTTCTGATAAGTCCTTCCCCAGRTCCACAAACCAACCCAACAAACCAGCAAGGTTCTCCTGATTTTCACCAAATGTTGTGTTTCTCCTAAGAATGATTTATATCCTTTGAGTTTTCCAGTGATTATGCTTTCCACTTGTTGACTTTTTTATTTTTGGCTTCTTCAGCGCACCTAAAAGCAGGGCTGGAAAAAAGGGGATGGTTTCAGAGAGTTTAACAAGGAAAGTGCTCTGTTGTGCTGCCAGCAGCTCTGAATAGTAGATATTGTTTCCCAGCTGTATGAAGTATATACATTTTATTTTACAGTACACAAGGAGAAATTTCTCATAGCTCTGCAGACAGACCAATTAAATGCAGCTCAGACTTGCTGGGTCAAGGACTGGGGTTACACGTTACTGTCAAAGTCTCACTGGGACTGACAAAAGCACTTCCTGAAGTTTTCTTTCTACTGAAGATAGAAAACCCTTCCCTGAACCAATTTCAGTTGGTTTTCTTTGCATTTATARCGGTGATTACTTTGGGTGACCTTTTAAACATCCTTTGAAGCACAGAAGCTGATGCCTTGTCTCAAGGCRGAACTGGGTATTGCACGGTGGAGGGGAAGAAGTCTCCATTAATAGGCAATTCTATAACAACTTGCCTATAGGCAAGCAGTTATTAATCCTCATTTCTTGGAGGTGATTGGAGAATGCAAAATGGAAAGTTCCTCCTTTTTGTTTCTTTTTTTTCTGGTGGGGGTTAAGTGTGTGCATATTGTTTTGTTTAAAAAATCCTGAAAAGAACAAGAGTGTTTCTGAAAGATCAGCTCTGCTGGGATTATTACGGAACATGCACCTTTGAAAGTGATTCTGTTTTGGGGCTGTATCACAGACCATCCTAGGCAATGGGGTCTTTCAGTAAATTTTAKCAAGAAACTTCTTAAAGAGGAATCAGGCTGTCATCAGAGGAACAGGGCATCTTCTTTTAGTAGCACGTTGCCTTCAGTTGCAGGAGTGCAGCATAATGGCCACTGAGGGGTTGTCTTCACTGCTGTGAAGAGAGAGGCTAAAGAAAAAAGATCTCTTCTCCCTGGCAAATTTGATTACAAATTTCAGAATTTGAAATGCTAACTATCTAAGTGCAGCAGGTGAAGTATCTGCTGCAGGAGGAGCTGCATCCCAGGTGCATGGTAGGATCTTTCCAATCGCCGTCTGCTCATCTCCTGGTTTTGGTCATGATTTCTGTTCCCTGCTCAGTGTAAAATCTCTCTTTCCCTGGTCTGATTTTCAACCCAAAGCGTGGCTGACTGTAAATTTCGGGAGTCTCATTTGCTTACAGCTCATGTAGTAGCCAGCCAATGCAAAAGGAAATATAAATTATTCTGGCAATAATCTGCCCTTCCTACCTCCCTGTTTAATCCGGCACACCAGATGTGCAGCTCCCTTTCAAGTCCATCCAAGAATATTTCAGAGGAAGAGTAGAGGAGGTCATAAACTATCACAAGACCTTGACTTCAAAATTATTTTCAAATACACTAGTTCAGGATATAATGATAACCATGATAGGTTTCGTCTGCCTACAGCGGGCTCTGGAACAGAGGAAAAAATAGCTGAAGATTTTTTTGGTGTATTTTAAACCCAAAACCCCTGACTTAGCCTGTTAGTCCAGTTGAGTGTGTTTRGATAAGAATTATTCTGCCTTTAAAATTGCTTTAGGTTGACAACCGCAATCTATTATTTATTGCTTTCATTAAATATTAAAAGTTTGTTTTACTATTGTAGTGAACAATTTGTTTAACGTTTAATCTCATTTCCTCTTAGGGTAACATGCAGGAGAAGCCACTGCAGGAAAAGTTCTCTGCAACCAGGCAGTGATGCTACACCCCTCAAATCCAAATGTTTCACTTAGATTGCAAAAGGATAGTTTTATCCTTCCTAAGATGTGGCTTGATCTTTCAGATGCCCATTTTACCCAAAGTGAAGAGCTGGTATCATCATCCATGCACAAGTCCTTATGGAAGTTTGATATCCATATCCTGAGTTTATAGGGATAAACTGTTTTTGCTTCATGTTTGCATTTCAGTGAGATACAGTCATTAGCTGTATCAATTACAATTTAAAACCATGCACTGAATCTGATAGAAGTAAAGGAATGTGCAGGATTAAGCAGGCAGAGAATGATAGCAAGGGATAGGCACTGTGGGAGAATAGACTTGGGAGAAGTTTGCAAGAAACCTGAATAAGGTGGATAAGTAACATCAAAGTGRCTTTTCCATAAATAGAAGAGAAAGGATTGAATTCATGTTCAAAGGGTTCATTTCATGTTGGTCTTCATATATTCATTTATATCTTTGGTAAACAGGCTTCAGTAATTGATTCCTGAAGTTGCTAGGTAAGATGTGCAGAATCTCAGCACTGAAATCATTTTCACTGAGCTGTTGCCTCACAAAAATTTGAAATGTTTTAAAATGACTCAATGAGTCTTTTAAGTAGGTGCATTATAGTTTTAGGTGGCTCAAGAAACAGTGCTGCTTAGGATCTTTTCCAATGAGTTCAATTGGATGTAGAGCAACTTCTTAGCCCTTAAGTGAATTAAAATTCTGATTATTTTTGTTTYGATTAAAGGAAAGAAAAAGAAGTTAATTTTTTGTGGAAGTGTCACACAGTACACAAATTTCAACCCTGACACAGATTTAAAGGGAATGAAATCTAAAAAACACCCCCCCAAACAAAAACAAAATAAAACAAAAAACAAAACAAAACAAAATTTAAAATAACTTGTCTCTCTTGAAAAATTTGTTTCTGAACTAAGATGAAACATCTGAAAATGCTTCAAAAACCTACATGGGATGATGCTATCTGGGTAATGTAATTACCTCCACTGCTGCTGCAGTCTTCATTGAGATAAAAATATATTTATTTCTAGAGATCTGACTGGGTCTATTAGCTTTAAACCAAACAATGGCACAAGGCCAACTATTGCTGTGGTAACTTTAGAGTTAGTTTTAAAAGTAACATGCTTCAGGAGATGTGGGAAAATAATGAAAAAGGAACTTGCAGTAAAGGCACTATGAAGTCCTTACAAGAGTAGGACTGAGCAGGAAAGAAGGAACTGATTTGGAAGAAMGAGAAGCAGAGAGTGGAAAGGGAGCATCAAGAAAGATGAGAGGTTGACTGGTGCTCAGCAAAAAAAAATAGTTTGATTCTCTGAATTCCTAAAAATATGCCTGTATCTATATCAGGATGACACCAAGAGAGAAGCTTGGTGTAATTCAATTTGTTTTGATTAAAAAAAAATCAAAATACAGCCTAAGCTCTAAAGGCTTAAGAGTCAGGAAAAAATTGTGAGGCTTTTTGCCTGTGTGGTTTATTTTTGTATCTGTGTGTGTGTGTGWGATTTTGTGCTCAGAGGAACATTTGATGCCAGGGCTGCTTGAGCCCATGTGATGGACAGAACTATCCAGCAATGCTTTCAAACAGTTCTGGGAACGGAGGGCGAGTGTTTCACAACCCATTTGCCCACAGAGCGGGGGCTGGTGGAAAAAGAAGCTGGAATTAATGCTCAGTGGTTTGCTTGGCCTCTCCTGTATTCSTTTGCCACAGGGAGGCACCCTTCTCTTCAGGCTGTGTCTTTTCTTCTCTCAAAAATATTTATCAGCGTGGTCCTTTGGTGCTCTAAAATCCAAGTTTGTCTTCATCAGTCCCAGGGATGTACATTTTGCAATGAGAGACTGAGTTAAAGTGTTGATATCCCCATGGAAATGCACTTTTCTTTTAGTATCCCTGAAATCAGCAATCTCCCTCCAAAAAATAAACAACAAAAAACCCCAAAACTCCAGCGCTGCCCCCAAGAAAAACCTGCTGCCATCATGAAAATCACTGTTGATTACACAGGCTAAAATTGAACATCTGTATGCAAATTTTAAAATTACGCAAGTACCTAAAATGGGTTTATTTCAGTAATTTTGGTGCTTATAGTCCAGGTTGTGAACATATTCAGAAGTATTAAGGCAACCTTTAAAATCTCTTTAYCTTTTTTTGGAAGTGCAAGCTAAAATTAATTATAAGGAACTTAATTAGTAGTTTGAAATATTGATAGTTGTTAGAGGCTCACTTAGATGTCCTTTATTTTTTTTYTTTTAATTCTTTACTCTTCAAAGGTGTTGTGAGAAAATATTCTAATGTCTGTCTCCTAATCCATGTATCTTCATGCATTAGAAATTATGCAGTTCAATTTATGGTGTAATACTTATATTGTGCAAGGAGTTAGTTCTAGAGGCAATTTCAGCAGCTATTATTCAGTCTTTTGCATTGCTTTAATGAAAAAAAAAATAGGCTGAGATTCATTATGATGTTAGATTTTTATTGGTGCATTTTAAGTTCTGTTCTTTTTCCTCTCCTGAGGAAAAAAAACCTGTGATTTTGGTTGCAAAGCTCTGTGAGGAGATTGAAGCAGTGACATTGTGATGGGAAACTGTGGGGCTCTTATACTTTATTACATTTAAAAGTGAAAGTGGCATTCATCAAGGAGTATCATTATTGTGCTTTCAAAAATCCAGGATGCAAAACCATCACAGAAGTCAGTGCAGGGCTGGAGCATGGAAGTGGGAGCATGGATGGGAAACATCCTTGTCCCTTTTGGGGTTGTTTTAGCACAAGCTAAATTGGGGGCAAGCTCATGCTGTGTGAAGTGATAAGAAAAATCCTTGTTTTGTGCTAACACCATTMTGTTGCAGTGACAATTGAAGAAAATGTTAATCCTATGAGGGTGGGAAATCAAGTATTTGGAAAATAAGCTAGAAAGTGTCAACACASAATTGAGGTTGATGTTGACTTTTTGAGATAAGCCCTGTGTGACCCATTGCCTTTTTTTTTTTTTCACTGACATCTGAATTGGAAAAATAGATGGTTTCAAGGTCATGAAATACTTATAGTGTGTATAAAAGGAATCATAATCACACCCAGCTGAAACTTGCCAGCAGAAAGCTCTCCTCCTCCCTCATTCTCCTGGAATATAGTGGGATTTTCACTAACAAAACTATTCAACTTAAATGGATGTTTCTTGAGCCCTGGAAATTTGGCTCATTTGTAGAGGGTGTCGTTAATAAGTTTTAGTACATCCTTGTAATTTTTACCTTTCAGCACAGGGTGCTTGAAAAAMAAAACAAAAMAMAAAAAMAAAACACTAACAAATTAAATCATATGTGGCTGGACCAAAGATGAATAATTTCAAATTAAGAAATGCAGAAGTGAATTTGCATGTGTGGAGCCACAGCAGCCTCCTCTCAGGCAGAGGTTTTCAGTGATGGGAATTCCCAGTCAGCTTTTCGGATCCCACTGAGTGGATATCCAGGAGATGTCAGTGTTCACAATTTGGGAGCAGGTTTTCAGAACAGCCCAGCTCTTGTTTAGGTGTCTGTACATGGTTGGGTTTCCAAGAGCTTAGTGTGTGGAGGGTGGTGAGAGCTTCCAGCTGCAGATGGTTTCTGGAAATCTGGCCTTTATTTCAGCCTCTAAATGTGTTCAGTTTGCTTCAAAAAGTCTGGCTTTGTGCATCTATATATAGGTGATATTAGAGATAATATTTTTTTTAAATGGCCCCCTCTTTTCCTGAGGAGTTATTAAAATTACTTCCAGAAATAAAAATAGAATTTGGACCTTCTAGCGCCATATTCCAACTGTGATAACAGACTTTCCACAAATCAGAGCCAAAACCATGCAGCATCAGGTCCTACGCTTGGAAGAGTTGCAGGGCCATGGCTGAACCTCTGGAGGTTTTTCCAACTCTCCTGGAGACATCTCACCTGGGGGAAGCGAGCTTCCTGTTCTCACAGCAACACTGGATGGGAAAGAGGGGACCAAACCCCAGATTTTAATGGAATGCACCCACTGGAGACTCCCCAGAAGCAGTTTATCCTAAAGATGTGATCTACAGAGCACTGTGGGGCTGCATGGGGAGGCAGATGCTGGCACTGACAGAACAGGGTGAAGTTTGGCACCAGGTTGCAGCCCTGTGAAATACTCTGAGTATCTACAGTTTAACTGTTCTTTTGCAGAAATGAAATCTGTAGAGTATCTTGTGTTTGGTTTGACACCCCCCCACCCCAACTTTTTTTTTTTTTTTAAATTTTC